>AWWV01013801.1:0-20255 GCA_001974805.1 Corchorus capsularis | reverse complement strand
TAGAAAAAACCAAGCCTTTCCCTCAATATTTTAATGGAAAAAGATTGTAAATTCAACAAAGAAAAAATTTGGAGGTAGAAAATAGGATAAAGTTCTATTTGTTAGACTTACTTCACCAGAGAAGTTAGGTATTTCCCCAAGAATGCAAGAAAGAAGGCTTGACTTTCCAGAGCCAACCACACCACACGCACTCCACTTTCTACTTTAATTTGTATTCCAGATAAGGTCAGCGTTGAAGAAGAGGGATCCCAGCAAAACTACCATCATTTATCTCTAGGGCCACATTTGACATACCTCAGGGCAGAACAATGGTGGTATATTCCTGCAATTCTGCCCCCCTGCAAGGATCCACAAATTCTATTAAGAGAAATTGAAGACATGAACTCAACCAATCAAAATATGAACAACATACCCAGTTGAGACAAATGAAGTAGAAGACCAGTCTTTTGATTTTGTAAAACCCAAACCGTATTTACTATTTAGGAGTAAATCATAATCTGAGAAACTGAATTATAGTAAAGAACATTTGACTATAGGAAAATTTATGCTTATACAAATGGAAAGCAATATGGTATCTTAACAAATGGAACTACACAGTTTATAAATTTATCAATAAGCATAAAAGATGGGTTCTTAGTTAACCCATTATACTGGATGATTCTAGAATATGTTTCAACAATGGTAAAGTGTCTAAACCATATATCATTGGGGTCCGGCTCCCCTCCAGTGGACATACTGTCCAGTGGAATCCAATATAGTCTTGGATGAATGCCACGTTATGCATTTTAATTTAAACGGTTGTGATATTACTACTAAATTTGCCAGAATTTTACGCTAACGTCGTTAAAATTTACTGGCCAAAGACAAAAAAAAAAAATCGTTTAGTTTTCCTACTTAATCTCTTTCTTTCCAGAATAGTTTCTTAAAACATCTTCCCTGCCTTTATCATCAACAACAATCTATAGGTACATCAGCTTTTCTTTCTCTCGTTTTTCTCCTTCGTACTGATATATCATCACTTAGACAATATACTTACATCGCCCCTCATATTTTGACAACATTTTTCTCTTTGAAGTTTTGATCTTGGTAATCTTGAGAATTGTTGATTAAAGCCTTAATCAAGGATTTAACCGATGGATCCCTCCATCCTTTAAATTGCATATGAAATTATGTTTAAACTAGCATTTACAATCGGGGGTACAATTATTAAGATTTGTATGATTCTTTTTCCAACTTTATTGTGCAGTCCAGATGTTTGTTTTAAATTCACAATGAGAAGTTTTGCCCAAAACTCCAAAAGTTGTACAATTGAAGACTGTCCTTCCTGTTTCTTTTATTTTATCATTATTCCAAATTTCCAATCTTCTTCTTTTTCCTTTTTTTGGAGTTATTTTCCCAGGTTAATTATTGATTGAGTTAGAAGTGTTTGAGTTTTTTTTTCTATATAAAAAACATTTACGGGTTAAGCTTCTGTAGACTATAGGGTGTAGAGTGTAGATTCAAACAAAAATAAAACAACTGAAAATTATTAATTTGGAATTCAAAGGTTATCTCTTATCTGACAGGGAAATAATAAAGGTAAACTGTTAAGTGTTAATTAATTTTTGATGCAAAAAAAAAAAACTGTTGATTAATTTTATTTGTACCTTTTAAATAAAAAAATGTAAACAAAAAAAATCTAAATGTTCTTTGACGGAGATAAATTACCATTAACGGTGGTTACAAAGATAGATAGAGTTTTAAAATGACGTCAAATCTAGACCGCTTAAAAAATATATATAAGGTGGCATTCATCCAAGGCTATATTGGATTCCACTGGACAGTATGTCCACTGGAGGGGAGCCGGACCCATATCATTGTATATGTACAACAAAAATTTCTGACTTATCATGCCATCATATATTTAGATCAAAAAGCAATCTTTAGCATCGATAAATTTTACCTTGTATTTACCAATTTCTTCACATACTTTGTTCTAATCACCCTTAGTAAATATCAACCCCATGTAAAAGCACATCATTGAGACTAAAATACCAGCTTTTTCTCTGAAACTAATACATCGCCAACAGCATATCCATTGGAGATTAACCATATGTTTGAATTGATTCAATACTTCAAACACCATGAATATGAATCACATATTATTTCCAAACTAATACATCACCAACAGCATTTCCTGATAAGAGGAAACCTAGAATACCCACGAAGTAGAAACCAACCAATGCATTATTTCTTTCAAATCACAAGCTCAGAAAAGCAAGGGCGAAGCATCTCATAAAATAAAAATAGCACTAAACAAAAGACTAAGAAGAATCAAACGTTTCAAAACTGAAAAAAGGAAAGAAATTTGAATATACCTGACAGGGGATATACATGTGAAGTGAAGCCCTTGGCATTGCCAAAAGAAACAAACCTCATTCATTACCAAGCAATTAGATGAGAAAATATGGGAATTTGCTTAAAACAACTCTTTTCTACCTTCCAGTGAAGGCTATAGAGAAAAGAAAGAACATTTTTTTCGATACCCGATGCCAACTAAAAATACCTTCAAGCATCAGCAAGGGGACATAACTTAAAGCACTAAAAAAGCATGAATAATAACAAAAGAAAGGGTTCAGATTGAAGGAACAGTTATTTTCTATAAAATGACAGAGGGCAAATCAGAAACAAAGAAAGAGGTGGTGTCCCAAAATTCAATAGCTCAAAGGACCGCATGAAGTCATTCTTAACATAAATCTAAAAATATGCAGACAGAACTTGGAAGGATATCTTGCAGTTGAGCTCTATGATTTCATCTATTAGAATTTGGTCCAGCAATAGTAAAGGAACAGTGAAGGAATTGCAATAAAATCTATCATCTCATCGTCCATGTTATAGGCGAAAATCTCATCCAATTTAAAAGTTCTCCTACCTTTTTCATGCGCACACATCTCAAATTCATTTGAAATTAGTTTTCAACTTGTCTACAACATCCATCCTTAAACCAGATAGCTGTTCACCATCATTTGCCTGCAACACAGTGGAGTATCATTTAAGCTATTCTATGACTCAATTCTTAAAAGTTAGGAAAAATAGAAGGGCTAGTATTTTCTTAATAAGAATAATAAATCTTTTACACTCACCTGAAGCAGTCAGCCAATATATCTATTCGGCATCATTCCTCTATAAAAGAAAAGAACCTTCATTAGAAATTCAGAGAGTTAGCATCCTCCGTCCAAGAACTCCCAGGAAAGTATAGCATACATATCAACGACAAAGTAAAAATCCAAAAACATTAATCTAAAAGACTATCAACTGCAAAGTAAAAATTCAATTTGGCCATGCATATTGCAACTTCACATGTAAGGCACATGTCAAATTTTGTAGTTTCTTCCATGATTCATCCAACCAAGAGCAAAGGTGAGAATGGCAAAACTAACATTCCAAAGTTCATTAGTTGCACGTTCTTGGATGCTCGGAAAAGCTCATTGATCAAGCCAATTGCTTGCACCTAAAATTACATGGCATACAAAAAAATGACTAAGTCATCTCCTGACATGAAAGCCGAGAGTGCATACTTGTGTAGTTTCTAGAGAATTGCCAATCAACAGCACGAATATACACCCACCATGGAGAAATTCGAAGGTGAATCTTAGGGGAAAAAAATTAATCATCACTTAATTATGAACTCAGATCACATAAAAAGTAACATACTATTAATAAGCATGGTGAATGCTAAGAAACACTCTCAGCATTTATAGCATTAGCAGAATCCAATCGCACCCTAGGTATATACACTAAATACCCAAATTTTTTAGATTCAACTTGTAGTCAACAGGAATACCAAATTTTGCACAAAAGGCTTCAAAAATGACCAAACCAGGGAAGAAAAATTCACTTGTAGTCTAAAAGTTAATATCTATAGTTGTTGGACATTGTTAAATTAATGAACAAACTAAAACATAAAATTCTCAAGTGGAAAATATCATACGCTATAAAAGGCCCTCGAGTGTAGGCTCTCTCTCTACCAAAATTCCTAAAACAACCTAAATTTTTGATTTTGCATTTGCAGAAAGTCCTCTACATCTGTTATCAATTATCTATAATCAGTCCATGTATAATACCAATATTTTCATCTATCACCTACCGCATCAATTTAAGACATAGTAACCCCCCAAAAATGATGTCATTAATTAATGTAAAAGAGTCACCATGACACAACAACCAAATTATACAAATTATAAGGAGAATAATTAAGGATTTCACCTATCCTTTCTTCATTTAACATTTATACAAATCCTTGATCTGTAGTGAATGAAACACTTTGAAGATGGCCTATAGAATCTATTCGTCAAGGTTCCTTAAGATCATGCTTTTATAATGTGCACTGAGCATACCACATGTGCCTTCGTCCTACATTGTTTTCATCATGTATAAAAACACACACATAAGTAAATACATAAAAATTACTTGAATTGAGCAAGGAAAAAAAGGCTATCATTTCGCATTAGCAAGAAAAACAGGCATCAATTCAAATCACAATCATTCAAGATGACTTCAAGATAACTTTTTTAAAACCAGAAAAAAGATGTTTAAACTGATAAATGCATGTAATTGAGTTTGAAAGTTATCATGCATAAACTCCTTTTAATTGAACTATTCAAATGAAAGACAATCACTAACTCTGAATTAGTGAATTAAATCAAGCTATCAATTGAAAAAAGAGATATCAACTGGTAGTTTGATAGTCTGAACCAGATCCCAAGCCTATCCCATCTTTTGAAAAAAATCAATCTCCCTATGGCCATGTTTACTCATATTTGAGTCAAGTTCCTGGATAAGGAATAGATGGTACCAAACATACATTAGGTGCATGCAATTATGTAACACAAAACTTAAAGGAGTGCGTTTAGTCCAGTTAGACTCCACTGACCAGAGGTCGGTAGAAGTGGAAGCCTGGATTTAGAAGAACCATAACTCTCTACAGTCATAGATTTTAAAATCAGGCATGAAATGGGGTTCAAATCCTCACCATTCGACGCTGCTAAAAAGGAACGAATGGCAACACCATCACCCCATCCATCCTCCATGTTCACGACCTCAACTTCGAGATAAAAAGCAGAGGAATAACAAAAAGCCAACTAAAGAACTAATAATAGCCAAAGACAAAGAAATCAACATCCCAAATATAAATAACCAAAGCTAAATATAAAAACCCTGCCAAAAGTACACGACAGTAACAAATGGACAATGCACAAACATAGCTAGCGAAGCAGGAGATTATACCGGAAAAGGCGATGGAAAGGAAAAGGCTGAACTGGGTTGGCTCAAGCCTTCCCGCGAGGACCCACCACCAGATCGCCGGCTGATTCGGCCAAAAAGACTTCGCGCAGTCGAAGGAGCGGCAAGATTCGGTGGCCTGAGAGCAGGAAATCGGGAATGAGAGGAAACAGGTAAGAGCGAAAGCAAAATCGCAGGAGAAGGAGGAAAACAAGTGAATTGAAAAGAAATTAGGAGATGATAAAATGAAGAAAAGTAATCAAAAACTCACCAAGAGTAAAGAGCGAAAGCATCAGGAAGAAAACCCATGATAATCGCAAAAGCCAAGAGCAGATGAGGGTTGGGAAAGGAGAGCAGCTCACCCAACGCGAGCTAAATCACGCATTCGGTAGGAATCGAGGAGAGAGAACGGAGTTGAAGATCGGATGACTTAACTGAGGGATCAAAAGGAAAAAGTTGACGCCCTGGGTAACCTAACAGTCGAAAAGATCAAAGGAAAGAAAAATCACTGACATTGTGTTTTGAAGAGGAATGTTTGAGAGTTGGAGAGGAAGTCGCGGGTAATTTTAGGGTTGGAGGAAACAGGTACCAAAATGAGGGATGGGTATCGAATAGAAGGGGAGTGGGTACCAAATAGAGGAAATCCACACTATTCAATTGATTGCAAAAATGAACAGGATACAGCTTTTTCTCTCATTAAGGAGAAGGTAAGATTTAACCAACAAGATTTTGAAAAAAAAAAGAAAAAGAAAAGAAACAATCACCAACAGGAGGAAGAGGAAAGAAAAAGACCACCTTATTACTTTGGCTAAAATATCAATTTGGGGTTCTAATATTCAGGAAATTCTCAATTAAGATTCTGACTTTTTAAAAAGGTGTTTTAAGGGTCTCATGTTTCGTTTTGGACAATTAAGGTCATTTTATGTCAACCAATGTCAATTAGTGACCCTTAATTGACCCAAATCGAAATTGTGAGACCCTTCAATGATATCTTTTTAAGATTAGACCCTTAATTTAATTGTGAATTTCCTGAAAGTTTTATTGTTTGCCATATGCTTAACCTTGACCTAATTAATGTGACATTTTACAAGCTTCTGATTACTATTTACTAGGCTAATTAAGAAGCATAAGGTGACTTTGCCATATGCTCAATATAATCGGCATAAATGTCACTTTGCACCCTTAAGTTTGTACGGACTGCCACTTTGCCCCCAACTTTTTTATTTTGACCAAAACGCACTCTAAAGTTTTATTTTTGTGCCACTTTGCACCCTCCGTCATGGTAGGACAAACGATTCTATCACGGTGTCCGACGTGGCACGCCACGTGTACCAAAAAGTGATATGTGGCACGCCACATGTACCCAAAAGTGACACATGTCACGCCACGTGTACCAAAAAGTGACACGTGGTATGCCACATGTTTCAAAAAATGGCACATGGCATGCCACGTGCACAAAAGGATACATGCCACATGTCATTTTTGTCCACGTGGCATGCCACGTGTCATTTTTTTTGTCCACGTGGCATGCCACGTTGGACGCCGCGATCGATTTGTTTTGTCCTACCGGACAGAGGGTGCAAAGTGGCACAAAAATAAAACTTTAGGGTGCGTTTTGGTCAAAATAAAAAAGTTGAGGGCAAAGTGACAGTCTGTACAAACTTAAGAGTGCAAAGTGATATTTATGCCCAGTATAATCCAGCAAAGTTTATGTACAAAAAAAAAAAATCCAATGAAGTTTCAAAAAACCATAACCAGCCATAAGGGTTGAAAAATCTTACTTATAAAAAAGCCCAAAGTACTAAAGACCTGGCAATTAAATTGATTCTCATAGCCTTAGGAGGAAAAAAAGAAGAGGAATAATTAATCTTTGTTTCACTTGAATATATACATCACATCTTAAATCATACTAGATCATATAATAAGCAAGGTTTTAATTTTCATTTTAATTTAGTAGCACTTGTTAGCAAAGGATTGCAAGTTACGAATGGAGAACTTTCAAATCAATTCCCATCTGAATTCTGGAACTTAGTTGCAGTGCTTATGAAGTCTGCACTGCACTCTGCAACTGTCAAAGAGCAGTAAGAAGAGTAGTGCTGCTTTGATAGTGTTCTATTCTAGCCTCTGGGGGCCATACTCTCCCATGCTTTATTGCATATTTTTCATAGTTCTGATGCTTATTTCATATAAGATAACCCAATCTTGCATAAACTATTAGTTTCAAATGGTTTAACATTTGTTTTCTTAAGGTCTCCTATTCGAAATATTGTGAATGAAGGAAAATTGTTGTTGGAAGATCTTTACCCACAATGAATTTATCCGAGTCGAACAATATTAATTTGTAAATGTATAAAAAAATGTTACTACAAAAATATTCCATTTTGAAATGCCAAATCATAATTTCTTATGAACCAACCAATAAATACTCTTTCTTATAAAAACTATTGTAGTTTTTTTCCCCTACACTTCTAATATTTAACTTCTACATTTTCATTCCCTCAAAAAAAACTTCTACATTATGTGAAATTATTACATAGAATCGTCTTATCATCGTAATCTATAATTTCTACTAATAACTATGGTACTGAATGAAGCCAAGATTATTAAAAGTTTACTATAATAATATTCTAAATTTCTTAGGAGCTTTGAGCCAAAAAAAAAAAATTTCTTAGGAGCTGGTACCATATGTTCTTAAAAAGGTTTAAGAAGTTCATAAGTACATTTGGGTGAGTAAACCCAACAAAAGAAAAAGGAAAAAAAAAAACGAAAAAATGGGGGTTTTTTTTTTGGCCAAAACGAAAAAATAAAAATGGTTTAAAAACAAAATTATATAAAAAAACGAAATTAACGGAAAAAATAAAAAAGAAATTGCTACAGTTAATCATTTTCAGGTGAATCACGCGCTGACTTACCTCTAGATATGTTAGTCCCTTTCTTACAGAGACAGTCAGGAACAGAAATGGAGTGATGGGTCGGGGCTTATTCAGAAAACCAGACAATTATTAAGGTAATTTTGTTTGGTCTTTCAGATTGATTTTCTTTATATGTCTGAATCTTGATCTGCGATATTTGGATGAGATTCCATAGCTGTAATACTCTTGAAATCTCTTATCCGACGGGCAATTTATAATTGAAGTATGGGACTTTTGGTTGGTCTATTGGAGTGTATTCCTCCAAATCCGTTCAAAGTTTGTAGTATTCCCGTTTGTTGAGACAAAACATGGAAATTTGAAGTTGTGAGATTTGGTAGTGAACTATGACTATGAACTGGGTAATTCACCAGCTACTGTTTAGTTCCATTTTTTTTTCTGCAAATTTTGTAAGCTTTATTTATGTTAGTATAATGTGATTGGTGTGTTTCTAAGGGGCAGTAGAAAAAATTGTTAGAATCTGGAGATTCTTGATGGTGATAGTTCTCAAATGGAACCCAAATCACCTTCAAAGGTTAAGCTTTCAGTCACGGGATTCAGTCGATGGAAACGAGTATTGAAAGTTCTTTCTTTTGGCTTTCTGATTCTTTTATCATTGATTGGTGTTTATTTAGCATATAGTTTTGTGAAGGCTCGGAATGTATTAGAGAGTTCATATTATACTGTTGTGGTGGACTGTGGAAGCACTGGAACGCTAGTGAATGTATTTGAGTGGGAAAAAAGAGGCTTAGTTAACCAGGGTCTGCCTTATTTGGTGCATGCTTATCCAGATGATTCGACCAAGAGTCCGCTTTGGAAAAAATCTTGTCACTACCATTGTATGCAAACTGAGCCTGGTTTAGATAAATTTGTTGGTGATGCTTCAGGGGTGAGGGCATCTTTAGAACCGTTGATTGTGTGGGCAGAACAGAGGGTACCGCGTGAAATACATGGAAATACTCCTATTATTATTTTAGCTACTGCTGGGCTGAGGAGGTTGGCTGCTGAGGATGCTAGGCAGGTTTTGGATCATGTGGAGGTTGTTGTAAGGGAACACTCTTTTGCATATAGTAAGAACTGGATAAGGGTTTTGACTGGAAAAGAGGAGGCGTACTATGGTTGGCTTGCTCTAAACTATAAAATGGGTACCATTGGAAATTCCTTGAAAGCAGATACCTTCGGACTTCTCGATCTAGGAGGTTCATCATTGCAGGTTGTGGTGGAAGTAGCTGATGAGGATGGCAACGAAAATTTCATGACATCAAATATTGGTTCAACCACTCATGACATTTTAGCATACTCATTACCGGCATTTGGTTTGAATGAGCCATTTGATCGGACAGTGGTCATGCTTAGTCAAAATCAAATGGACAGGGGACTTACCACCACTAACAGATTTGAAGTCAGACACCCTTGTCTTGCTTCTGATTTTGTACAAAATTATACTTGCTCTGGTTGTGCTATGCCAAACGTAACCGCTTTGGAGAATTCTGGAAGTCACATGCATGCTCAATTTTCTTTGACATATTTGGTTGGAGACCCAGATTGGGAGCAATGCAAGAAACTTGTGAAAGCAGCTGCTATGAATTACAGTGGTCCAGATTGGTCACAACAACTAGTTGGTAGAAACTGTGAAGCAAATATATCTTCCTTTAGTGGTAAGTTGGAACAACAAACCTGCTGCTTTTATACATTTGGTACCTTTATGTCAATATGCCTTTATTACCAACATTGATCTTTTATGCATTCATATAAAAAACAGTTTTTAATGCAGTGATAACTGATAAAATTAAAAGGCTTAGGTACTTTGGCTTGTTATTTGTTTCTGTTGGTCCAGTTTAATGGATAATCTTTTCCATTATAAAGCAAGGGATTAAGGATTTTTCTCATAAATGCATGTTTATCTTTACCTTCTGAAGGATGGCATGTTAAATTTTCTGTAGCATGTCAAATAACTCCCAATACAGCTTAAGGTTATGAAGTGAACTTGTTTGGAAATACTTGGTGGTTGTTCATCAGGCATATTCACAAGTTTCTGTGATAACATACTTGAATCAATATTTCATGCAACTTGTCTAATAGACGTTAACGGTTTCCCTTCCTGATATAGAAAAGGACACTGATTCGTGGTAGATGTAGATAGACATAAGTGCTCCCTGACTTCTGAATTTCAACAAAGAGACAACAGCTGAATAATAAGTTGCCCTCTGCTTTGTATTAGAAACAGTTGCTATATGACCATAATTATGGATTCATGGTCTCAAATGAGAGCTATCAATGATTGATATAGTAATTGGCGGCATTGCTTTTTGTGTAATTTCGCCGGGCTATAAATTGGTGACTCACTTTTCATTAGATGTTTCTTATGGTTTACTTTCAGTGTTTTCTTCTCTATAGATCTTGATAAGCTTTTGTTGTTTCTTTGAGATATCTTATCCTTTTCCTGGGTGGGACTTTATATACCTATAACAATATTTAAACCGTCTGCAGGTAGCATTATGCTAAATTTGAAGGCTGTTGCCCATTACAGTGGACGCTTTCATGCTTTATCTGGGTTTTTTGTTCTTTACGACAAGTTAAACTTGAGTCGAAGAGCCAGTATGACTGAGATTTGGGAGAAAGGTGAGCAGTTATGTTCAAGATCGTCGACTAAGTTGAGCAAAAATGGTGGACAATATTGTTTCAGGGTGCCTTATGTGGCATCACTTATTGAAGATGCATTGTGCCTTGGCAATGCAGAAATAATATTCGGCCCAGGGGATCTTTCATGGACATTAGGAGCTGCACTAGCCTATGGGCTAGATACTACCGAAACTCTTGCCAGCATTTCAACTATAAAAACCATGAAGATCTTCTGATCCCCTGTTTTCCTCTTTGTTCTACTTGTCTCCCTTTTGTTTGTTGTTTACTGCAGCCAAATCAAGCTGCCTATGCCCGGTAAGAAGGTTTCTGATGTTGGAGTATCTTTGCCATCTTATGTTCATCCAAGACGTCGACCAAATTGATATCAGACGCAACATTCAATATTCGAGTTAGTATGATTGTACAACTAAAATTCATTCATTCATTCATTTAGGCTAGAAAATTTTTTTGGAAAGAAACTGTTGTATAAGTTATAAAAGATTCTGATATGATATAATCAATTTTGTTTAGAAGGTTTTGGGTTCCAGAAATGCCAATATATTGCTGTAGTTTTTTGAGGTTCAAGTTCTTCTCCATTCTTTTCTAGCTTTAGCCATTTTTACCATCTTGAGTTGCTTTCTTGCAGAAGCTTACCACTACCTTAATTCACTACAAAAATAGCAGCAAAGCAATTGAATTCTTCTTATAAAAATCATATCATCATAGTAATAATAATTACAGAGAATTTTCCCTTTTCTGATACATAGTTTGATTGTTACATAGAATTTTCAATTTTCAAACAGAAGAAAACTATAGTAGTCTAGTACTAACAAATAACATTACATCATCATGATTTTAACCATTACATAAATATTGCTTCCATATACAACCAGAAAACTAGAACAATTCTCAAAAGGTAGCTTTTCGATCGGAGTCAACAAAAGCAGAAGCATCAACATCGACCCAGACTTCATTATTCCTTCCAATAAGCCGAAAAGGAGAATCATACTGAGCAATCGAATAAGAATACTCGGTAGCAGTAGTCGAGTTCGCCCATGGAGACAAGCTCAAGCTAGTAGCAAGATTTGCAGCCTCTTTGAGCACCTTATCATCCGTAGCAAATCCTGAAAACTTCCTCACGGCAACGAAATGGCTTTCCCAAGTGTAAGGTTCCAAATTCAGTTCGGGAAGTGGCGTTGGCGGTGCGTCCTGGAACTTGGCAGGCAAGTAAAATCGAACCACGTAGGCTGACGAGTGAAGTGGCCCAGCTTCCGGGACCAGGCTCGTCACCACCGGTGATGTCATGGCCACTCGAGAGTAATTTAGATTCGCACCTTGTATAAACTGAAACAATCTAAATTCCCACCAAAACAAAAGAGTAAATTTATTTCTACGAAGCAAATATTTTTTGCTGAGTTTAATTTTTAAATTTTATTACTTATTTTACCTGTGGAAGCCAAGTAGGGTGGCTTTGTGGAAGGAGAGGTCGTTGACGGTGGCGGACATCCACGTGGCGTCTCGGTAGCATCGGATTTCGAAATCGGATTCCTCGTGAACCACTGAGTACTGCGGCGATTCGGTTGCATGGCAGAGTACAAGCAAGCATAGCAGGTTTATCGCCGTGATCGTCAACCTCGGAGCTCTCGCCATTCCTGAACTCTTTACTTGCGAACGATTTGCTTTGCCGTGCCCGGCTACTCTGTATTTGAAGAAAAGGATGGGTGGTTTGGAATTACGATTCTGTCCCTGATTGGTGATTTTGACTTTTTTGGATCAAGACATTGATCAGCCTGATAATGAAATTTAATTTGGGCCATTTTAATTGGGACAAATATTATATTCTATCAAGGTAAAGTGACTGTTTGAGAAAAAAAAAAAGAAAAAGTAAAGTGACTGAGTCTATATGTTAAAAGGTCATAATTCAAATCTTGTCAGTTCTTATTCAAATCTTGTCAGTTCTTTTCTTATCAACGGGTGATCTGTACTTACCATTATAAACTTGCTTCGAGGCTTGCGGCAATTAATATGTCTTGACCCTGAACTCGAGTAGCCTCTCATCACCCAAATTTTTAGCCAAAAAAGCATAAGCATGGTTTGGATTAAGTTATGTGAAATAGTTTTTGTTTATACTATAGTCAAGGTCAAGCAATTACACAAATTGAATTACACAAAAAAGTGTAGATTAAATTCAAGGTTACAAACTTGATACATTTTTCATTCTCTTTCAAACTAGATCAAGTGAGCCATCGTTTGTGGTATACAGCAAAATGCAATTAACTTCAAGTATAGAGATTTGTATTGTAACTGAAGAACAAACAAATATAACCTGGTAACCCTAATTGCTCCAATCTCTGTATCTTGGGCAGCACTCCCCCCTTCTTTGAACTTAAAGAACTCGTTTCTGAGCAGACTTGGACAATTCCAAACTTTTATATTTATTTTATTTTTATACTTTGTAACTTCTGGTATATCATGTTTAAACACATAAGTCTCTAGTTGAGTTCAGCACTTCAAAATCCTGTAATTGCAATTGTAAGTTAAGAAAGGAATAGTTCCAAAATTCTACTAAAAGCTTAAATAAGACTAAACTCTTTCCATACTTCTATTGATTGCTGTGAAGGGCCAGAAGCCTCTACAGTAATCATTAGACTAAGACAATCAAGGTAATGTCAATAAATTAAAAATTAAATAGGGTAAAATTTGGTTTGCCAAAGTTATAAACATACCCAAGTCTCAACAATGTATATGGTAATTTATTCTCTAAAGGCGACTGGTAACGTTGCTTCTGTGAAATATTCCTTCCTAACAGTTTCCACAGAGCAAAATTTCACCTTCAAACAAAACATGATACAATAAGAAATATCCGACAAAATATAAAATGACAGAATAAAGACATCAAAGAATACAGTAAAATTCAAAGTGTCATATCGAAGTCAATCAGATATGGCATCAATACCTCATATGCCATATTGTAGAAAACAAAAACAACAATGAATTAATCAAAATTTGGGAAGCTCATGGTCATAGTTAAGAGCTCTCAAGTTTTTGTTTGTGATATTGAAATCAAATCATTAGAAACAAGCGACCTGGAAAGGAAATTGAATCTGCTTCTCTCAGCATGCCTTAACTTTATCAGTTACAGTTGTACAGGGACTAATACGAATGCCTAAAAAAGTTGGAAAACGGCTAAGCAGATGAAGTTTTGCAAGTTCAATGAGTTACTTGACATGAATGCTAGGCAAATAACATATGAAAACAAAAACGAAGAGCAAGCAGATGAAAAAAAAAATCAACAATTGCAATTGGTTCTTTTCAAGCTGGATTTATATTGACACTGGGCTCATAAGGCCTCATCAATAGTGTTTAAAGGAGCCCCGCTACTACAACGCCTTCAAACATTAGCAAATAGGAAAGTAGAGGAAGAGAGTGAGATAGGAGAAAATTTTCAAAAAGAAGTTACTAAAAACTAAGAGCTTATGAATCATATGCATATTTTAGATCCAGCATATGAAGTTCATCAATACTTACAAGTGACCAGAGGCCTAGGAGAGACATACTTGCATTTTCAACCATATTAATTTTAACCTTGCAACTTAGTGCGTACTCCACTAAATAATCTCATTCGTGCTTAAATAAATTGCACTTCATTCTCCACAGTTAAGTATATAGGAATTGGAAAAGGGGGTAAAAGGAAAAGATGTTTTACTCATATTAATATATTATGGAAGTAGTGTGTGTGACATGAATTTTATTGGAAATAAGTTCATAGGCATATGATTTTTTATGAAAGCAAAGAGCAATATGCTAGTCAGAAATAATTTCAAAGGAAAAGTCATACCAGAGAAGCATATTGTCTTAACAAGGGCTTCGTTATCTGCCAAATGGGCTTAAACACAAATGGAGCTTCCACCATGAGAACTTCACCTAACCGCTTTGGATAATAATAGTAAAATACATCAAACTGCCAAAAAGAAAGAAATATAGTTAACTCTATTTTTTGTTAATAACATCATCAGGCAACTAGACTTATAAAATAGGTTTAGATGATGTCAGTCAACATGACAACAGTAAAGGTTCAAATCCATGTAGCTTTATCTGTGTATGTGTTTATAAACAAAACTTCCTACGCGCTCATCTACAGAAGAAGCGTTTATTCATGGTTAATATAAATAAAAGACTTAAACTAATGAATAAGCCCTAAAAGAGGCTTTTCAGACAATTACTACGCGTTTTGCTAGTTGGACTAAAAGTAAGGTTAGAGATATGCTCATGATTACATTCTATTAAGGGGGAGGGGGTAAGAATATGAATAGAAAATCCAAATGCATACATGTAGACACCAAAAGTAAAATATTAATCAAATCACTGGAAAAAACTCAGAAATTCGAAGTCAAGACAAACATATTTATTTAACAGTTTAATAAAACGATTGAAGTTTCAATAATTACCAAGAAAGTTGTAAAATTGAGATCTGCATTTTGAGTGCTAAATCCCCGGAGATCAACTATTACAAGTAATTGTTCTTTACCAGCTGGAAGCATGCTCAATGCCTTCTCAATCTGAAATACACTTAGTTTCTGATCTTCAAGAGGATCATGCACCTGTGGCCATGAAAATAAATGAATGACTTTCTATGGAAGCTTAATCATCTAAAAAGCATATTTACAGTGTGACAGATCCAAATTAAACTCTGTTTTAAATAATATTTTAAGGAGAACTATTCTTAAAGGAACAAGATTTGGTTATATCTAGAGGAAAGCAAGGTGATTTATACTTGAGGAAGCCAGACGAGCTGTGTCTGGACCCATGAAACTGCAAAAACTAGAAACTCATGAAGCAGAGATACATGCCTTACTTCTTCTGTAACTTCCAATTTGATGGTCTAATTAGAAGATCAATAATTTGAATAATGGTCTCAAATAGAAATAGAGCACAGATGTCATGAATCACCCTAATCAGGATCAAAGCATCCTAGTTCCTTAGTAATCCAAAGTTAGGCAAGCTGTAAAAAACCTCTTTTCATTTCTTTTTTTTCTCCAGATATTCCCACCAAACTTCCTTTTTGTTTTGTGCATTTGTATATAAAGGTATCAAAAAGTCTATCCTACAAGCCTGAAAAATCTAAATACACATACATATACATGGTCAGTGACTTTTGAGACTTACTGCAGGAAGGTGCTTGGATGCCACCACAATGAGCACTGGTCTGTCATTAATGTCAAGAAAGTCATGCACATAGGATTTTCCAGTCTCAGCCATTTTTTTTACTTTATCTTCAGACAAATCAGACACTCCAAATTCTTGACGCCATCTCTAGAAAAAAAAAAAGTTTTAAGGAAAGGGTTTCAGGTGTAAAATAAAATTCACAGCTATGGCACTTTCTTGTCCCCCCCCCCCCCCCAAATGATGGCCATTATTTCTCAAAATAAAATTCATTTAACAGTTTTGCTCAGAGTTATGGACCAATCTTGACAGAAAGAAGGAAATAAAACAGTTTTGTTTTGCTTTTTTTTTTTTTAAAAAAAAAGTATGTACCCCATCAGCTTCAATGAACTTAACATTTCCTTAAAGTAAATGACTAATTGCCATTAAATGAGATAATTATGTCTAAGGATACAATAGCTTTTGTCAACTTGGCGACAGCTTCTTTGACAGAAAATCTCCGGTCCTTTAGATACCACAGAATCATGTCTTCATCATCTCTTCCATTCTTTCCAACCGGCAGACTGTAATGCTCCTTCTCAAGCTTCTCCTTCACTTCCAAAATTAACTGCAATGTTTATGCCAATAACTCTAAGGATTAATATACGAGTTGATCATTTATATCAACAACAAAAATGAAAGAAATAAGCTAATCTGCATTATTCCTAGCATAAATGAAACTAAGCAATAAAATTGAACTGAAGTTAATGAACAATTGAACAAATACCTTCCCCTGAAAATTCATCAAAATTATTGAAATTCCTCGCTAAAAGAGTAAACCAAAACCAGACCAAACATCTAGCTGAACTCAGATAGGAAAAACAAATAAAATAATAAATAATATTTTTTTAATTTACCAGTTTAGTCAAATTGGCAACTTTATACAATTCAAACATTTTCCATCCTTTTCCTGACATTTCACAGAAACCAAACAAAACCCAATTGAAATAGAACGTAAAAGGGTAATAAACTGAAGCGTAAAACCGTCAGTACCTTTCGAGAGTCATTCTTTAGCGAAGAATTTTGAACAGAGAATTTGCAGTTTCGAAAGCGTTTAGGAGGAGCCAACTTAATTGAGGAGAACAAGGGAGGTCCACACGCACGAAGAGCTTCACACGTTTGGATCACCATTCCTCTAAATTCACTGCGAAGCCCGAACTCCTTTTTTTTTTTTCCCCGGCCAACACTGTTCCTGTACTGAGCTCAGAGCAAAGCAAAGCGAGAAAGTACCAAGTTCCAATGGTTGGCTGTTTGTTTCCCGGGAAATCGGTGGTGCAGAAGCAAAATGTTGATGAAGAAATAATAAACTACACCGTTTTAGTTGGTGACTTACTAAAATTAGTTGTCGGGGGTTGTTTCCGAGTGGGCCCAGCCATAATCTTTCTTAAAATAAAACGTGGCCCAATTGGAAAGCAATATTGGGCTTTTGGTCCAAATATTTGCTTGTTTGGGCCTTTTCATATTCTTTTACTTATAATATAGAACAAGAAAGAATGCCTAAATTGATACTAATCCGTTTGATTTTGGGTGATCTATCAAGGAATTAAAATAAATATATGGTTGAAATTACACGTTTGGTACTCTGATTATATTCACACAAGTTCTCAATTTTAGGTACTTGAAGTTGCTTCGTCCATTAGTTTGCTCATGAGACAATATCATAACACAATTAATGGCATATCAAAAAATTTCATACAAATTAAATTACGACATATTGCATGATGAGTAATTAATATAAGCATCCGATAAGGTTTACTCTTATCTTTAAATTTCGACCCAGGACAAAAGTCCTAAGTCTTATTAGATCCAAAAATCATCAAAAGAGGCATCAACATTTCATCTCAACATTGCACATGTTAACATGGCATGTTTTTGTTCTTACACTGATTATCCATTTAACGTTGTACCTAGACATGTGAACTGATTTGATGAGATGAACTTAACTATAAATTTTAACTTTAATTACCATGTATTTATTGTATTGAGTTTTTTTTTTTTTGGTTCTTGAGGTTACTAGGAATCAAACCTAGACACTGTAACTAAGAGTCCAACACTCGGGTTAAATGCCCGATGGCCATTACCAATCATACATGAAATGTGTAATAAAGTGATAACAAGATAAGAGACAAAAAAAAAAAAAGTACGTAATTCCATTATGCAAAAATGGGATTTAACTTTTACCTTTTCTAAATCAAAATTCTAGAGGATAATTAAGTATAAGATCATGAAACAAACGCATTATACCCCATTTGCTTCCAAATTTTGTTTCCAAATTTCAATAATGACTAAAAAGTGAAAATGCAATATCAAGCATCTATATAAACTTCCAAACATTGTCAGAGTTTGTCTATGGTTTTAATTTGCATGCATGGAAGATATGGTGAATAACTTGGTGGTGCAGCATGCATTTTGTCGACCCACACGATGGAAAAACATTGGGGACTATATTGGCGACAAACTTTTTATAACCACCGAAACCTAATAGGATAGAGAAGAGAAGGGAAGTATCATTTTTCCTTTTTCCTTTTTCCCAAACAGATAATAGAGAGATTGAGCCAATCGTTTTCAAAAGAAAATTAAGTTTTGGGCCAAGAAAAACAAAGGCAAAGCAAAAAAGATGAAAGTGCAGGTGACAATTTTCAGTTGATAGTAATGTTTCTTTGTTGCTGCTAGGCTGTCTTTGTTAACCTCTTCTTATATATAACCTTTTGAAAAAAAAAAAAAAATTTGTCCCACAAATTTTCACTTTCAAGTAGACAAATTTTATGTTGCTTTCACCACCGATATGATCAATTATTGATTTTTTCTTTCATTTAGGTACATAAGGGCAAGAAAAGTGATCTTTCTAAAGAGTGGAGAGTCTTGAACTCAAAACCTTTACAAGTGAGTTTCAACTTCAAACCATCTTAATTAGAGCAGCACTAGACTTATATATATTCTGTTTGTGTCGTGATATTAGCATGGAGGTTAAAGTACCCAATCGGTCCTGAAATGAGAGGTAACGTGCATTTTGGTCTCTTAACCCAGAATTTGAGTAATTTAGTCCCTGAATTGAAATATTTGAAATTATTGAGTTCCTGACGTTAGTTTCCGTCCATTGCACCACTTTAAACGTGGTAGTGACTCCGTTAATTTTCTGACGGCGTTGCTGACATGGACTATGCCATGTCAGATTTTTTATTAAATTTAAAAAAAAATTATTTTTTTGAAACAAAGACCTTAGACAAAAAAAATATATAATTTTTCCATCCAAAAAACAGAAAAAGGGAAAAAATAAGGAAAAAAAAAAGGAGAAAATTTCGGTTTTCTTTTTCTTTTTGTTTTTTTTTTATTCAAAAAGGTGTCGTGGCATGCCATGTTAACTCAGACCGTCAGAAAATTGACCCCGTCAGTGCCACCTCAGCCAATCTGATGGTGCAATGGACGGAAGCTAACGACAGAGTCTCAATTGTTCCAAATTCTTTAGTTCAGGGACTAAATTGCTCAAATTCTAGGTTGAGGGACCAAATTGCACATTACCTCTCACTTCAAGAACCAATTGTGTATTTTAACCTAGCAGGGACGGAGCTAGGAAATGATTTGGATATGAAATGAAAGAAATGATATTTCAAAGTGAATTACTAAATACGGCTCCCTTTTACTAGCTACCCCCCCTCCTCCCTGGGAATATTTTGCCCTTTGCTATATTTTTCATCAAACTTCAAACCTTTCAATTCTCTCAACCTTCAAACTTTCAAAACTCAATCATTCAAAATCATTCAAGTAAAACAACATCAAAACGCATGAACAAAGATTTTTTCGGATTGAAAGTATGTTTTTTTTAAAAAAGAAAAAGTAAAAAACAAATATCTATTTATCATTAATCAAATATTAAAGTCCTCTTACTAATATTGACATATCCATACTCATTTAAACTAAATGAATTGTTCAATACTTATTAAAGGATAAAAGGAAATTAAAGGAAAATCTAAAAAAAAAGAACAAAAAAGAAAAGAAAGAAAAAAAAAAGATGAGCATAGCAGGTCGCGGCCCACCATGGTCCGGGTCGCGCGCGACCCGCGATCGCGCTCGACCCGGACCATGGCAGGCCGCGATCCGGGCGCGACTCGCCATGGATCGGGTCGCAACGCGGGTTGCGGCCCATCACTGTCCGGATCGCACGCGATCACGGGTCGCGCGACACCCGGACCATGGTGGGCCGCGACCCGCGCGCGACCTAGCCGTGGCCGGGTCGCGACCCATGTTGCTCATCTCTTTTTTTTT
>AWWV01013800.1:0-46329 GCA_001974805.1 Corchorus capsularis | reverse complement strand
AGCGGGTCGCGACCCGCTGTGTTCATCATCCTTTTTTTTTCTTCTTTTTCTTGTTCTTTTTAACGTTTTTTCTTTTTTTAGATTTTCCTTTAATTTCCTTTTGTGCTTTAATAAGTATTTGACAATTCATTTAGTTTAAATAGGTATGTATATGTCAATTGAAAGAAAAGAAAAAAAAAAGAGATGAGCATAGCGAGTCGCGACCCGGCCACAGCTGGGCCGCGACCCGCTGTGTTCATCATCCTTTTTTTTTTCTTGTTCTTTTTTAACGTTTTTCTTTTTTTAGATTTTCCTTTAATTTTCTTTTGTGCTTTAATAAGTATTGGACAATTCATTTAGTTTAAATATGTATGGATATGTCAATTGAAAGAAAAGAAAAAGAAAAGAAAAGAGATGAGCATATCGGGTCGCGACCCGCTGTGTTCATCATCCTTTTTTTTCTTCTTTTTTCTTGTTCTTTTTTAATGTTTTTTCTTTTTTTTTTTTAGATTTTCCTTTAATTTCCTTTTGTACTTTAATAAGTATTGGACAATTCATTTAGTTTAAATAGGTATGGATATGTCAATATTAGCAAGAGAACTTTAACATTTAATTAATGATAAATAGATATTTGTTTTTTTTTTACTTTTTTTTTTCTAAAAAAAACATACTTTCAATTCGAAAAATCTTTGTTCATGCGTTTTGATGTTGTTTTACTTGAATGATTTTGAATGATTGAGTTTTGAAAGTTTGAAGGTTAAGAGAATTTGAGAGAATTGAAAAGTTTAAAGTTTGAAGGAAAGGGCAAAATAGTCCAAGGGGGGACGGTGCCTAGTAAAAAGGGGGCGGTATTTAATAATCCCCTATTTCAAGTTGTTGATCATCATCATTCTTCCTCTCATCTCTCCCTACCCTATACCATGCCATATCAAATGTAGGAAAGAAGGAATGAAATAGACTAATTGTTCAAATAATCTGTAACGTTTATGACCTTTTCATTTAAGGACCCATCTCCCAATTATAACAAGTAGGAGCCTAACGTTTCCATTAATTCATAAATATTTGACCTTTAATTTTGCAATTAGTCTATTAGGAAGTCTTGCATTAAACATATAGACCTTGAAAAAATCGGATCCTCATTAATTTAAGCAATTAGCCAAACAAATACTACTATAAGTATTTCTTTCTCTAGATCTTGAATGTTTGAGTCAATTTAGTTTGAGTCAGTTGAGTTCGTTGAGTTGGTTTATTTTGAGTTTACAATAGATTGTGATTGATTACCCCATATTGAGATGGGTCTTCTTTGTGATCATTGGATCTATATGAAGTTTTTTGGATCACTCACCTTTCTGACGTTGGTGAAAGCTTTCTGTTGGAACAGAAGCGAAAACGAGAAGGTGTCGCGCGTATTAGAGACTCATAAAAAATGTTCGAAACTCCAACTCATTCAGAGAATTAAGAGAATTCATATCATGATATCAGATCCTAATCAAGACGATGGAGAAATTCATGTTCAATCTATTGTAATTTATGTTATGCTGATTGTAATTTCATTTTTATAAATGAAAAATACATTTTCTTAAAACAAAAATAAGTATTTCTTTCAATTCTATCGACCGCTAAGTCAAGTAATAAGAGCTCACTTTTTCCACTCCCTCATTCCTTCTACTTACTTCTTACCAAATGTAGTTGGGAGTTGGGGCACTATTTTTTTTTTTTTTTGGCAATAAGTTGGGGCACTATTTTAAGGAACTTTTCTTTTAACGTAGCCAATAGGTCCTAAAATTCTTAATAGAATATATTGGTTATATATGTTTTAGCAAACATAGTGCAGCTTGATAATGACAACCAAAAAGAATAAGCTTGGATTTTGGGGAATGAATCTTGAAAAGTTTCCAAGCACATTTTTAGTGTATTATAAAGTAAATTAGTTGAAGAGAATTGATGCAACTCTTTAAGATAAATGAGTCAAATGTGATAATTACAATTTAAAGATTTTCAAAGGAACCCCCTAAAAAAAGAGAAGAAAAAAACATTATTGTTCTGGATTCAGACATTCCTATATTCTACTAGAAAGTTGGGGGCTGCAAAGAGATATGTTTATTTATATTAGTGATAATCTCTCTTTGGATCCATTTCTTCTCAATATGACTTTTCCCATTTATAGTGAAGAAGTCTGCTTACCCACTTCTTATATTCCCATCACTTTCTAATCATTCCTTCTGTTTTGTTAGTATTTTTCTTTTTACCATTTTTACTTATTGGAAAATGCAGAATTTCAATCCCTTTTGTCTACATTTCCTTTGGGAATCATTTGTTAGGAAAATAGGTAGGGACATAACATAATGCATATCTTGGTTTCAAGCAATAAGATATACAAGAACAAATTCTGATTGTTCAATGACTTAACAGAAATGAAAAACAAGATTAAGAATTCTGATATTAATAAGAATAAACTTTAGTCCCACACTCCCACTCAAGTAAAGAGTGAAATTTCTAGCTAGGTAATCAGATTGTAAATTAGATTCAAGTCCACCAATTAGAGTAAAAGTGCATTTACTTCATTTTGGAACTGCAGATTTTCTTATATCCTCAAACTATATATGATACAAATACTTGAGGAAAACAAGGCTAAATCATAAATATTTTTAAATTTCTGAACTTTATAGTAAGTTTTTCTATCCTATCTATCCTATTTCTGATGCACAAGTCAAAATTCTGATGATTCAATTCAATCCAAAGAAGACAAGACATTTTTGGCAGCAGAGTCTCTGCTTAATCATGACAGTTAATTAATTCTAGTGCCAAAGTGGACCTTCATCTCCTTGTTTGAACCTTGATTTTGGTGATATATCTTTTATATGATTATTATATATATCAGGCTAAGCTTATTTAGTAAAATTCTGATTACTTTCCCAACCTGTGTCGCACCCCCTAACAAAAGTCATTCAGATGATGAGATCATGGTGAAGAAACTATGATGTATATTAAATATGGCTGACATAATTTCCACTTATATATAATCATGAATGTTCATGGCATGGTGCATAAAGCTTCATGCATTTTCTATTTTGTTTCAAAGAAGCTCCAGGAACAGGCTTGCTCTAGGGAGTAAACCAGCATCTTTCAAAGTCATTCCCATTTGATCAACACCATATATTTTTCTTGGGAAACTTGATATTAATCTGTAGTTTCCAAGTCCAGGTAGTCCTAATGAATCAATGTATCTGTAAACTGATAAGATTGTATCTGTGGAAGCAAAGCTCTGCTCTCTTCTTTCACCATTTGGAAACCGAATCAATATCTGAAACAATGTTCATCAACAATTTGGATTTTTCAGACACCGAGTGTGTTTTCGGAAACAAGTTAGCCTAATTAAACACATAACAAAATCAGATTTTAATAAATACCTGAGTTGTCTGAGTCCCTTGTGTATGTTGAGGTTCCCTAGTTGATGAGTTTAGCCTTGTTTTACCTATTTGTTTCCCTGTTGGACTTGGCATCTGTCTAATTGAAGCATCTCCTGGTTTTTGAGCTCTTGCATTCCTAAGCCTTTCCTTTTCCTAGTAAAATCAAACATTCATGTTTTGTTACCTTGACCAAAAAAAAAACATGGGAAATTAACCAATCAAACAAAACAGGCAAATTACTTGGTCTATACGTAAAGCAGCAAAATATGCAGCATCCTGCTCTTCTCTCAACTGACGATCTGCCCTTAACTTTGCTTCCTCCTTTTCAATGGCTCTTAGCCGTTCCGCCTCCTGAATCCTTGCTCTCATCTGTTCTTCCTCCCTTCCGAAAGCCGACCCTTGCTCCTCCACTGTCCTCTGCAGAATCTCCACCAGCTCAGCTGGATCAATTGGGCCCTCCATCTAAGTTCAAACAAAGTAGACAGAAGAAAAATTCATTGCGAGATCATTATAACTTTTTGTCACTAATGCAAGTACCAAAGGAACAAATTGATTCATGTTCAAGTTAAGTGCCAATCCAACATTAAATTTTCTGGTCCACTCCTATAATCTGTCACATGGTTAAGTCAAGAAAAATTAAATCATCATTGGCCTACTTGTTTAAATGATAATTTAACCAACCTGTTGAAGTACTGCTATGCTGTTACCAGCAGCAGGTGCAATTACTGCACAGAAGGGAAAGCTAGAAGGTCTTAATGTTGCAGCCATTTGTAAACCTTCACCTCTATCTGCAACTGCTCCCCAACACACAAAATTTGCATCAAGAAACTGAACTACCAGCTCCGAACGCAAAGTCCAGGAACAAAATGAGGGAGTAAATGGATGTTCTGGTGAGTGGAGATACATGAACATGAACTTGTGTTCATCCTCTGCTATTTTAAGAGCCTCCATAAATCTACAGGCATAGAAAAATGGATGTGTGGTTCCATATTGCTGTTCAAAACTAGACAGAAAAGCCCACTCTTCAGGAACAACTAGAGGCTGAAGTTGTGGTTGTGAATATGGAGTTTGCTGCTCTATCAATGGTGGATTGTATTGGTTTCTTCTGCCCATTACTCTTGAAAAACCCCCTAATATGCTTCTGGGAAGGCATACCATCCGGCAAAAGATCCCGTTGCAAGATGGCGCCGTCCCTCTTCCCCTTATTGTCAATGACATATTGAAAACCCAAACAGGCAAAAGAAAAGAAAAGAAGTTTTATAGTTTCTGTTTGATTTCAAGAATGCTGTAGATTGATCAAATTGTTATTTATAGAATTACTTGCCATGCAAGCTGGAGAATTCATAGAAGCAACTAGACAGCAAAGTTCTTGATTCAAAATTCCCACTGGATATGTCATAATCATCTTTGTTATTTAACTGAAGTTTAATTAAAGTTTCACAAAGAGCAATGCAGATTGCAGATAGAAGAATGTGAAGATGCCTGAGCCTCTTTTTCCCTTTTTTTCAATTCCATTTCTACAGAATTCAAAGAGGATGCTTTGCTTGTAACAGAATCCACCGTTAGAATTTAAAAAAGAGATGCTTGTAACTATTGGCCATTCATGTAAAAAGTTAACCTGATTGAAAGAGACTGCCACAGTGAATTAATGGAGAATAAGATTCCATCCCCTGCAACATTCTCAATATCAGAACATGTTCATATTCCACTCTCCCTGTACAACTGTTGCTATCTACCAAGTGTCCCCTAGGATTTTGTTTAAGTTAACTGAAACCTTGATCATAAAATTTAAATTAAGGACTTGGGTATTTTAAGCCCAGAAAAATGATGCATTATGCAACTTTCCTAGAAAGTTGAGTGTGCAAAGTTGATCCCTAGATTGAAAGCAGACTTTTGTTTGATTAAGAGCAAATTGCGCAAGTGATGTAAATCTTGTTAAGTTTGTCGGTCGATCCACTCTAAAGAAGATATGAAAAGATTAAAGCAAAATCAGCAGCAGCAACTGATTCATTTTGTAAGACTAAAGTTGTACAAATTTAATCACTCTTCTGCTTTATCCATAGCTTTAGCTTTCACTGTTAGCAGTAGCATTCATGGTTAATGCTGAATTCATGGCAACCTATTTTCTGATACTTGCCTTTTTGTCCATGTAAAAAACTGGGTTAACAATGTTTCTATCCTGAAAGATAATGAGATAAATATAGCTTAACTTGCTAATTAAGCCTACATTATCATGAAGACAGACTAAATCAAAATTAGTCAAAAGGGTTTCCAAATTTTCAACATTCCAATAGCATAATTGTTGATATTCTTCTTTATATGGTCAAATTTGGCGACAAAAGTTATTGCTTCAGTGCTTTGAGTACTTGAGAAGGTTTTGTTGCCTTGAACATGATCTCAAGTCTCAAACATGGCTTTGTTTAATCAAATTTGGGGTCAAATTTTATTTTTTTAGAGTTAACTTTTTTGTGTCCCTCCAATAAAACAACATCAACATCCCTTGCTCACAATTTTTGGGCAAAATCTGTTGACACCCATGTGATAATATATAGCTTAAAGGATTATAATTTGTGCCATGCTTTTAGAAAGTTTTACTATATTTTTCTCAGCTTTTTTCTTCCATAAAGATAGTTGAAAAAAGAAATGGGTTATTTTATCAAATTAGTTTATTTTATCAAATTCACATGGTGTCCACATCTCAATCAGATGATACATCACCATCTTTGATCTTTAAAGTAGGCACTAAGCTCTGTTGGTGGTCTATGTTCATTTGCAATATTTTCTTTTCTTTTCTTTTCTCTGCAGCCAAACAATATATTAATTTGTAGGATGATTTTATTTGTGCTTGGGAAGCAAGCATCACCATCCAATAAGCTTCGCGTGCTTGGACTTTATATGGGATTGTCATTTGTTCATATCAAGTCTTAGAGTCCAAAATTTTATTTTGTTCCTTTCCATAATTATATTTTCCTTTTTATCATCTGTCTCTGACAAACCATTTTCACCCATTTACATGATTTTTCACCATGTAAAAAATGGCTCAAGTACTGTAACTTGAGACAATGACATTGACTCACACCAATTTGGCCTAATATTAAGGAGTTATCACATTCATGAATCAAAAGCTTTTATCATTTGGAGTCCGACACGACTCGACTCCAAACTAATCTGGACCCAATGTAGCTAATGGATACGGTGATCATGTACCAAAAAGAGCATTAAAAGAATATTCAATGTTATCCATGGTATTATCTGCAGACATAATCAATGTATAATTATGTTTTCATTATTGTTTTCTCATTCTTTTCATTAGGGTTAAAGCTCCCATCAGAATTCAGAATTTTGGTTTGTAAGTCTTATACTATAAAGAAAACAAATTGCTGGTGAGATATGCAGAGTGAAATCAATAGTGGTCCTGCCATTAGCTAGGTGTTCTTCACCACCCAAAACAATAATTACAGCAACAGATTCCAGTAAAAAAAAAAAAAAAAAGAGTCACCACCATAAGAACATCATTTTCCACTAGTTTCTTTGATTCATTGCTTCCATTTTACATCTGCTTTTCATTTTTCTTTCATATTAATATATTGAATTGAATCCTTTAGAAAGCATGGGCTTGACAGGCTTTTGTCAGGGATAGTGTAATTTTACATAATAATTAGTCATTAAATCACATTCCCTTTATTCCAACAAAGTAAAAAAAGAAAGGCAGTCTTCACTTCAGGAGAGTTGGCATTCAAAAATACTTTCAAATACATAAGTGTTTATATATATTTATACACTTTCTAGGAGGGGTGGGGTTTTGGAATCTATTCTTTCAAGCCTAGCTTTAGAAAAGGGCACTGAAATACCTTAATAATCCCCCCCAATCCCATGCCAGTTGGTTTTTAAATTGAGGGTGACTTTCAAGTGGCCCAATATTCCTCAACAGCTAGCTTGCTTTAATTTCTTGGCAGAAGTGGGTGAGACCATAAGTGGGCATTTGTGAAAAGAAGAGAGCAAATAAAAAAGAAAATCTAAAGGAAAAAAAATTATAGTAAGTATTTTGGAAGTGGCAAGCACCCTAACCCAAAACCCTAGAAAAGCTAACCAAGGACAATTTCAAGGGCCCATATCTTTGTGCTCCCACATCCACAACCCTAATCCAAAATCAATCTTATTAACTCAAAAGATTATACTAATAAAATCCAATAAAGATCCCTTAGCTTTCCCTTTTTTATTTATATAGGAAGGAATGATTCTTCTTCACCCTTTTAATTCTCTTGGATTCATGACAGAATTGTCTTTTACTTAAACTTTAGTAGGATAGCTACACAGATACTTACCTAATACTCTGCAGGCATGGCAATAGCCAATAGGGCATCTTCACCCCACTACAAAGCTTTTAAAATCCTTGCTCTACCATTAAAATGACTAATTAGAGCAATGATTTTATCATTTTAGTATTTGGATATCAGAAAAACCTAAAAAACTTAAACATCAGATATTGTCTGGCATTTCTGGTGCACTGTCTTGCTTAAACACGACATTATAAACCATTTGATTTCGACATCAGTTATATTCAACCAGCCCCAATATGATCAATGTGAAAGTGCCTTTGGTCCCATTGCTTTTTCATTATTACCTTTGAGTAAATTTGTATAATGATGGTTTTGACCATTGATTATGAGTGGTTCTTGGAGAAATTTGTTGCTAATGTTCTGGATGAAAAGTCTAGGGCTCTAATTAGGATGTGACAGGAGTTATACTGTGTAAAACGGTCTTCATTATCCTCAAATTTTCATTCCTTACAGTGAATCATAACAAAGTCATCACCTTTAATCACTACTAAATTACGGTCTCTTTTATGTAAACTTTCTCTGAACATGATTACGAAAACTCGAAAAATTTTACTTATTGGAAAAAAGATGACAGGATTGAAAAAATTTAGTAGTTGATATTTCATATAATAATGTGACATTGCTATAAATTGGACAAGGTAGCAAGTCTCAGTCTCACAGTGGCCAGGTACATATAAGCATTAGGGCAAAAACCAGGTCAGGGGTACCACACAAATGCATTAAGTGACTCATCAAACCGGCCAACTACCCAAACTTAATAACCCATTTAAGCCAAAGTGTAAGAGAAAGACAGACACAGAAAAATAATTAAGAGCCTGTGATTTTCTTGTTCACTCAAATTCTATATCTGACAAAACCTAACAAGAAACATAAATTTGGCATCATTCAGATGAACATTTCTATGTATGCAGAAATTGAAAATCTTCCCTCTCTTTCTTTTCTGAGTCTTTTTTCCCTTAAACTTCCATCTGCAAAATTATGTTCATAAAAGTTAGTGATTGCTATATCTGTGAAAGTTTGGTGGTTGCTGATTAGTATATGATTCTTTAGGTACCATTAACATTAATCTTGTGCTAATTATAGTCAAAAAATGAAGAAATTTTGTATAATTTTAAAGGGGTTTTTTTTTCTAGTATGTCATCATGATTTCTTTGACATGATGATTGTATATATGACCCACAAAAATGTACAAATTGTTCTCTACACATACTTCCACTTCATAGTGATTGCTTTCAGCTCCAGACTCTGGTTTCTTTTTCTTTTTTTTTTCTCATTTCTTTTTCAGTACAATTATGCCTACATATTATATATAAAAAAACAACTGTATATATAAATTCAAATACTACCTTGACATAAATAAATAATGAAAAAATCAAACATTAAATACCCATATATGGAAAACAGAAGCAAACAAAAATGAATTCACCATATTCCCCCACAAAATTGATTCATTGGAACAGAGTATGAGATAAAACAGAGTAAATGCTTGAAACCAGTTGAGATATGAAATTTAATATTGCAAGATCACATTATGTCATTTTTTTTTTATTATTATTAAAAGCACAGAAAGAAAGTTTTTAGATTCTCTCTTTTGACAAAACTGGGAACCCTTTTGGCTAACAACAGCAAACCCAGAAAGCAGCAAAGCAAAAGGAAATGAAAAAGAATGATAATATAATAACTGTATGTATAATAAGAAGAATTCTTCAGTCTTTCTTTTGTCAAAATTTTCAAAGAAAAGAATATCATGAAAATCAGTTTCTTCAGTGGCCCAGTTCATTCCAACTCAGACCTCAACTCTCAGTCCTCGCTTTCCTTAAATTCGAATCATCATCTTTCTTTTTCTCAGACACAAAACTAAACATTAAAAAAAATAACACCCCAAAAACACCCCCCATATCTATAATTTGACCACAGTTCCGTTATGGGTAAAACTTGGAAAAGTACAAGACAAACCTAAGAGGTCTATTTTAATGTGCTCGTGCTTCAAATTCATATATTTTTTTTTAACTTGTTGTGTCAGAACCTGAAAACCAAGGTCACTTACAATCTCTTTCTTACAGTGTTTTTTTAAGAGTTTGTTTTTTGTTTATATGTTGAAAAATGGAGAGGCAATGGAAGTAAGAAAAAAGAAGGATTAGAAATAGAAACTGAAATTGAGAGAGTTTTGGGAGTGAGAGAAGTAAAGGGTAGTTAGTTTCTGTTTTGTAAGGACATGAAGATGAAAGATTCATCAAAATTAGTTGCAGGGACAAAAATATTACTAGTGGTTAGGAACAAGAACAGCACAACAAGACAAGCCCAATGTAAACAAACACAAGAATCCTTATTCCTGTCAAAACAAACAACAAGAACAAGAGCACAAAAACATTCCACAAATATGGCTTCATCTGTTTCCCACAACATTTCTTCTTTTTCTTCTTCCTCAATGATTCCTGTTTTTGTTGCTTTCCTCCTTGTTGCTTCCTCTCTTGGCCCTGTTCTGTCTTTACCAATCCTTGATCATGATTCCGGCCACCACCACCACCATCGGCAGCAGCAGCCTCCTGTCGCCACTAACCAGACTTTAAGGTCTGCTAAGGAGATTCACAAGCTTAGACGAATCAATGCTTATCTTAACAAGATCAATAAGCCTTCTGTCAAGACAATTCAGGCACCTTTCTCTTTTTTCTTTTTCTTTTTCTTTTCTGTCTTTTCCAGCAGAGTTTAAACTTGAAACTGATTTTTCTTATATTGGGGGTTTTTTTTTTGGTTGCTGCAGAGTCCTGATGGTGATATTATAGATTGTGTTCAATCTCATCTTCAACCTGCTTTTGATCATCCTAAGCTTAAAAGGCAGAAACCATTGGTAATTTTCTGCATTTTCTGCCATGCATTAAGTTTCAAAGTCAAATATAGTTTAGTTTCTGAAAACTAAGTGATTTCCCATTTGGACAGGATCCACCGGAAAGGCCAAAAGGCCATAACCATACAGAAACAGTCGCCGAAAGCTTCCAGTTATGGACAGACTCAGGTGAATCATGCCCTGAAGGAACGGTTCCAATCAGAAGAACTACAGAAAAAGACATTCTCAGGGCGAGTTCTGTTAGAAGATTTGGAAGAAGAAGAAATGTCCGGAGAGACTCTAATGGCAACGGCCATGAGGTTAGTTAGCTTGAAGCTTAAGTCAAGTTTTGGGACAGAATTTAGAATCAAGAATCATATTCTGCTGCATTTTCTTTCAAAAAAAAGGCTAGTGTTTTTCCATTAGAAAGGCTAACTTGATTTTCCTCTGTTTTTTTTAACAGTAATTTAAACAGTTTTGAATTAGTTGGTGAAAAAGAATTAAAGGGCAGACAATGAATAGACAATGGACTCCTTAAAGTTGAAATTCAATCATAGAGCACTACCATACCATCAACTTAATTGAACAATTTTACATCTACTTTATGATTTTCTCATAACAACCAATTTTTCTATTATCATCTGATACAGATAATACTATCCTTTCAATGTCTCCCATCAAGGTGAAATTTATGAAATGATACAAAAGTTTTGAGTTTGACAGAAAATTTTTTATTTTTATTTTGTAATTGCAGCATGCAGTTGTGTTTGTTAATGGAGATCAATATTATGGAGCAAAAGCAAGCTTAAACGTGTGGGCACCGCGTGTGACTAATGAATATGAGTTTAGTTTGTCACAGATTTGGGTCATTTCTGGTTCTTTTGGCAATGATCTCAACACCATTGAAGCTGGTTGGCAGGCATGTTCCCACCTCAACTTTTCCTAGTACAATGTTCAGAAAAATTTCTGTATCAATATTGAAATGTCCTTTTCTCCTCTAAAATTTTGAATTAGTACAATGAGATTCATGAGTTGAAGTTACTTTCAATATTTATCAGCATGAAACATGGTTTTGATGAAACAATATTTTTCATTCATGTTTCTTTCAGGTTAGCCCTGAATTATATGGAGATAATTATCCCAGGTTCTTCACCTACTGGACAGTGAGTACATTATCTTTATTACTCAACAACAATGTTGCTTTAAAAATTAAAATTTTAAGTTTCTAAATTGAATTTTTTTTTTTTTGGCAGACTGATGCATACCAAGCTACTGGATGCTACAACCTGCTTTGCTCTGGCTTCATTCAGACCAACAATAAGATTGCAATTGGAGCAGCAATTTCTCCAAGGTCTACCTATAATGGCAGACAATTTGATATTGGATTAATGGTTTGGAAGGTGAGTGCTTCCCAACAATGCCACCATTTTATTTACTTCAAAATTTAATAGTACTATATAATTAATGAAGTTATGAACAGAATAAACAATGTGGCAGAATTTTCAAGAAAGCAAGTTCTAATTGTTATTTTAAGGCAGTAATTTTCATGCTCCAGTCCACATGATCTGCAAACTTCAATGCTTTTGGTTTCTTTGACTAAAACCTTGAGAACACCGTCAATAAATGCACTAAACATGTAGGGCTTAATTTAATATTCATCCATAAAATTGACTTATTTGTGATTAATGAATAAACACCCTTCTTGGCATTTGATTTGATTCTTTTTTCTTTCTTATTTGAATTGAGTATACTATATTTTTTTATTGTCTCAGACTGTTTATTGATGTGTCAACCCTATTCTCTCTTTTTTAAATTTTTTTGTTCTGTTTTGACTTCCAACATTTTAACTTGGTCAGCTTAAGAGGAAAATCAATAGGATTTTATGCTACTATATATATAAAAAAAAAAAGTCTAAAATTTTTCTTTCTTTTCTAGTACTTTATGTTACATCTTACCATCCATAGAGATAGAAATAATAAGACATTTCAACCAGACACAGAAAAATTTCAGAACAAAAATCAAGCAAGTTATGACAAAAACAAAACTAAAATCCAACATCCAATTCCGAAACATTATACTAAAATGTTTTTATTTTTCTTCATTTTCTGGTACAGGATCCAAAACATGGACATTGGTGGCTAGAATTTGGATCAGGATTATTGGTTGGGTATTGGCCAGATTTCCTGTTCAGCCATTTACGAAGCCATGCAAATATGATACAATTTGGAGGAGAAATTGTCAACACTCGATCGTCAGGATTCCACACATCGACCCAAATGGGAAGTGGCCATTTTGCCGAAGAAGGGTTTGGGAAAGCAGCCTATTTCCGAAATTTGCAAACGGTTGATTGGGACAATAATTTGCTGCCTCTTACGAACCTTCGTCTCTTGGCTGATCATTCAAATTGTTATGACATCAGACAAGGCAGAAATAATGTTTGGGGAACTTATTTTTACTATGGAGGCCCTGGAAGAAATGTAAGGTGTCCTTGAGTTCAAAAAAAGACAAAAAGAAAAAACAGCATAGGATAATATATATATAGAGGAGGAGGGTGAATCCAAATCCAAAACCTCCAATTTTTTTTGTCTGGGTAAAATTTAGATTTCTTCCCTCGGCCTTCAACATGGTTTTGGGTTATTTTTAGATTTTTTTTCCCTCTATCAATGTATATTTTTCTTCCCCTAATAGGTTGATTTTCCCTCTTTGGGTCTATATGTAAATTTTGGGGGAAATATACAAATAGTTAAATAACACTGGGTTGTTTGTTTGTTCTTCTTTTCCCTTTTTTAACGGGGTATCCCAATCGAGACTAATTCTTTTCGGATCAAGAGTGTGAAAAATTTGAGTTCTCTCGACAAATACATTTTAAGGGATTACAATCCCTCCCTTCCTTGCTTCACAACCTTAGTAATAGTAAAGAGCAGCAAATATGCTGGGAGAGTTTTATCCTTAATTATAATGGACTAATCCAATTCAAACAAGATTTAGTCATAAATTGTTAGTGATGAATAAGTATCAGTGTAAACTCTCTTTGAGAATTGTGGTATTATCTGATCTTGATGGGGCAACATCCCCTCACCTAAACTTTTTTTTTTTTCAAAAAAATTTTAGCAGTATATTCAAAATGGAAAATAAACAACTCAGGAAAGGACCAAAAGAAGCCTTGAAGTAAAAAATAAAATCCAAAAATCTTCACCAATATTTCTGTGCTTAGGAAATCTCAATTAGAGAAGACTAAATGGCTTTGGGGCATGTGAGAAGGAGCATGGAAGCATGTTAAGAATTGTAAACAATTCTTCGGCAGATTTAACAAATGAAACTTCTATTTAAACTACCAAATGAAACTTCTTTAAGAATAGAGTTAAACTATATTTGGCTTCTGGACCAGATTCCCAAATGAATATAAAATACATTGATGAATCTTAGTGGGTGCCCAATTTATAAAAGGAAAAGACAACGAAGATAGAATGCAGCCAAATTGATACCAAATTCACTGTAACAACTTATATTTAACTAAAATTTTTGGTGACGATCATAACGTGGATTTGGAGCAAACAACGAACTCAATACTAAATTGGTAAGTATATATATTTTACAATGTTTGATCTGTCATTTTCCTTCGTTGGAAAGAAACCAGTGAACCAAGGCCATTCTTTGGGTCATTAGGGCAAATGTCTTTGTCTGTACAATAAAGTCAATGTCCACACACAACCTAATGTCGAAGATTATTTAGCATTGTTGATAAAAAAAGCTTATTTATAGTGGCATTATTAGTTTACAATATCAAACTCACCAGGCCCATATATGAATATAATGGTATAGTTCATAGGCTTGCATTATGCAACAGTATAAATCACTCACGAACCACCCTTATTAATCGATGGATTTGAATTGAACTTAAGGTGGTCCTAAGACTTGATCTGGCATTGCCATAGTATCAATATTCTCGATTGATGTGACAGTGTGATGGCAATGGGTATTAAATAATCGGATACCCAATCCAATTACGTACATAGGGTTCAGTTATTTAGCAATCAGGTTCGAGATGGTTGTGTACTACCTGATGCAAGTTCGAACAGGATTCATGTATAGTGTGTATTTTGTGGGTATCCGATCCGTTGTTATCACTAGTCATATCAATAATTCTAACTAGTTCCATAGCCCGTGCTTCGCGTGCGGATGGTCTACTTGATAAATTTTGTTAAGAAAACTATTTTAAGAAATCGAATTTAAATGTTATTCTAAGAAAATTTGCTTAAGAAAGTAATTATATTTTATATTTTGAAAAGTAATTATATAAGTTATGTTTTTTTTAATGACAGGTAATGTGTATATTAGTTTCCATCATCATTTCTTTCTTTTTCACTTTTTTTCCCTTTGGTCTTGTGAGTTTTGTTATGAAAATTATTGTCTATTTATAGTCATTTTGGTGCTTGTACTTTTCTCTTTAATTCCAATAGTTCATTGCATTTTGTATTGTTTGATGTGTGTGCTTATTGCGAGTTAAGGAATTAGCTTTTTCACTATGTCTATCCTGAAAGCGTCTCATCACGATCCTCCAATCCCCCCTCCCCCTCCACCCCTTCCACCTCTGCTCCACAATCAAAATTCGCTTCCTCTTCCGAATCAAAATACAAGTATAGGTGGGTATAATTCTTCTATGAATTCAAAGGGAACCCCCATCAACGAGACATTAGCAGCTTCTTTACAGGCAAATTCTGGACAGTTTCCCTTAAAGGCGGTGCACGATTCTACTCAACCAGGAGATCCAGGTCAGCCATCCAAAATTAATCCTTCTTCTGATAAAAAATTTCCCATTCACCTCTTTCATATAAACAAAAGCTTCTCAATCAATCAAACCACATTTATTTCAAATCTTGGATTGATGGCTTCGATTCGGACTGGAATTTAAGCATTCCAGATGAACAAACAGAGATTCATCCTAATATTCCTACCTTATCTCTTTCTTTAGAAGAAAACCTTAGAATCTCTAACCCATGGAAACAGACCCTTATCATTAAACTTATCGATCATCCTTTATCCTATAACCGACTTGCACCAAAACTTTAAAAACTATGGAAACTAAACTCTTCTTTTCAGATTATCAACCTTGGTTTCAATTGTTTTATTATCAAATTCTCTTCCTCATCTGATTACATCTCTGTGCTTGCAGGTGGCCCCTGATTTATGTTTAATCACTATCTCATGGTTCAAAGATGGCAACCTGATTTCAAGCCATCATGTAATATGTCGAAACGTTCGGGTCTGGGGAACCCTGCAGAAACGACTTGAAAAAAGAGGAGTCGCCACCAATCTTTTTTTTCTTAGGTGTGATTAGCCACCTAATGACCTCCTAAGCCTAGTTAAATACAAAGCTCGGCATTAGACCCACTAAACTTAAAGTCCGGTCTTCCAACCTAAATCTAGGTCCGGGAGTCTGTTACATTTGGGGAAGGATCAGCACCCCAAATGCCCGTCAAATGACGGTACCTCTAGTCTAAACTAAGATCTAGTGGGTCTAAATAAAAACGGTTGCTTTTATCTTATTTTCGGATGATGCATGAATTGATGAATTTTATTTTAATCAGTAAACATCAGTGTACTTGAAATTAACCCGAGACCCTTCCCACGCATTATGGGGGTATCCCGGGAATAATTCAATCTCGGAGCGAGGACCAAAAATTCGTACCCGAGTACATTTTTTTGGGGCCCACCCGTCATTGTAAAGCAACTACTGTTTACTGATTCTTACTTAGCTAACTCTCATGAATGACAATTAAGGTGCATGAAAGATTGATTTTATTTACATGCATTAACACAAGTCTACCCAAAGTCAACTCCATAAACCCTTCCCACGCATTATGGGGGTATTTATGGAATAGACAGGTCTAGAAGGATCTCCCAGAAATTCGTACCCGAGTACATTTATCCAAAAGGTCCTTCATCTCAGTAAAAGACGAATGTTAATGCACTTTGAATGTAGCAAGGTGACATATAACATGTACGACATGAATGCATATGATTGAACTAATTTCTAACTCATATTAATTACAAATCCCAAAGGCTTAATTAAGTCGATAACCTAAATATTGAATAACTTAAAATAAATGAAAGCTCAAGGGTCAAATTGGACAGACTGGGGACATTACTGCACATTGAAGAGAACGATTAGCAAAATTCAGGGATCAAATAACATAGACTGCAAACTAATAATATAAATCAAGAATCAAATTGCATTAAAAGGCAAACAAAACCCTAAGTCAGGAATCAAAGCGATCACAAAAATAAACTTGAATCTTTAAAAGAACGGGAACACAAATTAAAGTCCTCATATGAACTGAACCTGACCTTCTAATTAGACCAACCTAAAAAAAAATAACAAATCTTTAACCTAAAGTGTTAATTTTTAAATTAGGATTAATTCAAAAAAGATTCATCAATCCCTTTCCAAGTTGGTTTTAATTTAAAAAATTAAATCTTTAATTCAAAGTTTTGATTTTCAAATTAAAATTAGCTCAAACTGATTTAATACTCAATTTCCAAGCTAACTTTAATTCAAAAATTCAAACTTTAAATCAAAGACTTGATTTTCTAATTAAAATTAACTTGAAAAGGAAATAAAGATCAATTTCTAAATTAAGTCTAACTCAAAAACCAAGGCTTTGAGTTAAAGATTTAATTTTTAAATACAAATTAACCACAAAAAGGATTTCAAACAAAATCAAATTCCAAACAAATATTCAATCATCAAAGACATAAACTTTAATATGACTTTCCTCTTAAAAGCTATCCATTTAGAACTTAATGCTTATATTTTCATGAATATTCATCAATTGAAACTAAAAAAACTAATCTAATCCATTTATTGACCACAAAAGAGAAGAAAAACACAAGCTTTTAAGCTTCAACAGCCAATTGAAAACGGCACAAGGGAATAAAGCTTGAAATAATCATGGGATTGACTAAATTGAAATAAATCAAAACTTTAACTGCTTGAATTGGGAAAAGATATACCTCAAAACGACGCCGTTTAGCCTAAACACCACCTTTTATCGTGCTTCTTCTTCTTCTCTCCTTCCTCTTTTATTTTCTGTTCACGACCTTCTCTTTTCTCGAACCCTAATCCGCTGCAACTCCTCTGCCTACCATGGCGTTCTCAGTTGGTTACAACCCTTATCGCTCCATAAAAGATGTCTCATTTTGCTCTTACTCCACTGAAAGCCGAGGAATTATTCGAATTCAACGTTGACCGCGGCTTTGAAGTCGAGATCCCAATTGAAACAACCGCCAATTTAGGTACCAAACGACACCATCTCACTTTACTCGACCTCTCCTTCAAACCCTGCGCATTAATTTCTTGAAAGGCCTTCCCAATCTCCAATCCCCAATTTTGGATTTGGAACCCTAGAACTCTTAAGCATTTTTTGTTCAACAAAGAAAAGCGGAAGTCAATGCATTTCCTTTGAGTGAGGGAGTAGTGAAGAAATGAGGAATCCCCAAAGAGTATTTCCCAGAAAGAAGATCAGAGAGTTATCCGGGTTCAGCAAGTCAGAAAGAGAGAGAGTTAAGAAAGAGGATGCCTCAAAGAGATCAATTGATTGTGTATAGAGAGAAGGGAGATGGATTCATTGAAGAGTGAGAGTCTAAGAGAGTGATGATGAGAAGCTGTGTTCTTTTCTCTGAGAGCGTGATCCCTGCTCTCCTCGTTTTTCATTCCCCAATCTTTCTGTTGGGGCAGGTAGGGCAAGGGATGAGGATGAAGCTGGCACCTGATGAGTTGGATTGAGGGGTGAGTCATCTAACTGTCTCCTTGGATTCTTTTATTTTCTGTAATTTTCGTTCAACTTTTTTGAATTGGATATTTGGTGTTTATGACTCGAAATGTTGCCGAAAATCTATTGCACTTATCATTTTTGTCCTATTTCCAGTTTATTAGCCAAGAGATAGGGACTGAGCTGCATCGATGATGTGCTGGCACAGGGGAGCTTGTTCATTGAATTTCCCTTCAGGTATCCTCTGTTTCTAGCTAATCCCTGGGTTTTATTTCCCTGTGCTGCTGCCTATTTGGTTTCATGATCATTTATCTATATTCTGCCATTTGCCTTTGATATATTTGACCACCTGTGAATTTGCATCCTGTGATTTTCGTTGAATTGGGTTGTTACGATTCTTCACTACACCCACATATACTGTATCATGGCAACAAATATAGACTTGCTTAGCTGAATACACCCATGTGCTTCATTTCCCCGTCTCCAAGCTTAGACTTAAGTTCTGTGCACCCACCCCCGTACAAATCTGTTCCATTCATCCTAGTCTTGATGGTTTGATCCATTAAACAGAGCAACATCCACGCACACTATATCATAGCCAAGTGATCAGTGTGGTCAATGTTGTTTGTATGAACAGGCCTACGAGAAATTCTAATTCATTTGACTGCCCTTTCTTATGACTTTCCTTGTCTTAGTGCTTTCCAAATCATCATATACTCGGCTATTTTTTATTGATGGCTAATTACCATTGCTTGCAAAAGCCATTTTGGTTCAAACAACCCTTTTTGTTGATCAGTACATATGAAGCATTCAACATACATGCCTTACCAACCCCTATTTAGCCGGCATACTTTATTGCTAAGAAAAATGAAATGCTGTCATATGATTTGGATCCCCTGTGAAGTATGACATTATCAGTTTTTTTTGGCAGGTTTGAATAAAGCAAAGAAGGGGAAATGGATTTGGAATAATCTCATTTTGATGCGTCAAGAGACTCATCCCTATTTCTTTTATTTCTTGTTTTTATTCGTTTTTTTTTTGGGCATTTGTAAATTGGACTTTTGGGAGACATGAAGTGGAAACATTCTTGTAAACTATATAACTAAAATCATAGAGCAAATCTTCCCTTTTTAGTGAATGGGCTCAATTGAGGATACCAATGAAAGCTATAGTTCATGAATGACACGTGTGCAACTAAATATCTAAATGAGTATGATCATGCTTAATGCAATGAAAATATAAACATGCTCTAAAATGGACATTAATCAAGAAAATAAATATGAACATGCTTTAAAAATGGACATATAAAATGGACATGAATATGATCAATATGGATGAGTGTGATTAACGTGAATAAAGTAAATTGGATATGCTAAAAAATGCATATGAGAATGCCAATTAAACTAGACTCATTACTAAAAGGACTTAAGCTATATGATTAAAATGCAACAATTCTAAATTACTAAACATAGCTAAGCCATGAAATATGCAAAAATGTCAAAGGTGCACATTAAGATACTTTTGGTTTTTTTCAAATGCAATTCTAGATGACTAAAAACGAATCAGTTAATCTAAATTAAAAGTGGACTCAAAATGACCAAAATGCCTACAAATGCAAGAATGACAAAAATGCCCCTGAATGTAAAAATGACCAAAATGCCCCTGGGTGACCCTAATGCCAAATAAGAAATAAATTGATTTAAATTGAAGGATACGGACAAAAATGGGTGTCTACATAATAGTTTCAATAGGATGGCCATTTGGATTTAGCTCCCAGAACTTCCTATTGAGTACTATGATCAAACGACTGTTTAAAATTGGTTCCTTAATAGGAAACCTTATTAAGATAGATGTTCACACCGGTACTGCATCTAGAGGCCGCTATGCTAGAATCTGAATTGAAGTGGAGTGTTCCAAATCATTCCCAAAACAGATTAACATTGGGAAGTTTCATCAAAAAGTTTTATATGAAATGGTCTCTCAATTCTGTATGTCTTGCGGTCAACTTAACCATTCGGATTGTTCTAAAAATCAAAATGAAAATTTAAAGTCAAACCCAGATCAAGGAAATGCTTCTCCAAGTGAAAGTCCTAGTTCGAATGAGAATTCAGAGGACGATTCTTCAGTGTTTCAGCAAGAAGAAGAAGAAGGGATTGTTGTCACCAGAAGAAACAATAGGAAGAAGAAAGAATCCACCGCCACAGGTAAACCTGGATCTTCTTTAAGCTCCCATACAGGTAAGATCAATAACTTGCAAAATGACAGCTCAAAAAAGTCGGTTTCTCATGGTAGATTTTTTCCTAATAAACAGTATGACTCATCTTCTAATTTAGACAAAGGTGTTTTGCATTAAAAAAAACATGTGGCATGGGTTAAAAAAAATAATAATCTAGATATATTGCCATTTAGTGGGCCTTCTACTAATTTAGAATCTAGTAACTCACAAGCCCAACCTAAAGACTCACCAAACTCAAATGTTTTAATTACCAATGACCCAAGCCCATTGAATAAACCTAATTTGGATTCATTCCCTGTATCTAAAAAAGTCTTCCCTACCGCCTCCAAAATTTCCCCCTCTACGCTTGCTTCCTGTGATTGTTCAGCTGTCTCTAATCCTCTCGTAAACGCTTCATCTTCTGCTATCGAGACCCCAAATCCCTCTGCTTCCTCTATTCCGCAAAACACAATCATCACCCCACAGCCGTATCTCAAATAAATCAACCTTTTGATGACTCTTCATCTGGTTCCAGCCACCTGGCTGCTTCCCTCGTCTCTACCTTGCCACGTCCCAAAACTCCATGCATGCCTCTCAACTTGGATTCGTCCTTTCAAGCCATTCCATCTGAAACACCCACTATCTCTTTCAATAAATTGCCCTCAAAAGATGTTTCTTCTTCTTCACATAAACATCCTTCAGAGTCAAAACCTGTCCCTTTCACAGAGTCTCCTTCTCTTCCTTCTCCAGAAAATCTTTCTGCTTCATCGAACCAACATGGTCAATCCATTCAATGTTCTGGTGACATCATCGATGTCAACCCCCTCTCTCGATTTGAATATCTCCCCACGACCGAACATTTACACATTCTCAACTCCGGCTTCTTCTTCAAAACCTCACCCTCCAAAGAATCCATCAAAATCCAGAAGAAGCCGAAAGACTCAATGCCCTTTCTCGAAGCAAAATGTTAACTCCAAGCCCAGGCCATTATATCTTTCAGTCAAGACACCATCTTCCACATCTTTTTGCAATTCCGGCCCACGCACCAATGGTGCATATATACGTCGAATCTATAAGGGACATGCTACTTCCCGAAAGGGAAAATCTTTACCTTCTGAAAATGTCTGTCATGGAAAACGAGCTACAACCTTTACAAACTCAAGCTCCAAGAGACAGTGCGTTAGCCATGGAACAACTGAATCAAGTTCCAGGCCAACGACCCCTCATGACTCCAGAATATATGAGGACACTAGTATGGAACATTAGAGGTGCAGGGTGGACTGAGTTCATATCTGAACTTATGTCAATGATCACTAGGCATTCTCCTTAAATTTTAGTTCTGCTGGAAACTAAGGTTTCTCGTAGTAGGGTAGATAGAATCTTAACTCAGATTCCCTACCATAGACGTATATTAGCAAACCCTACTGGTATGGCTGGAGGTATATGGCTTCTATGGGATCCAAATCTCATTTGTGTTCATAGTCATATGACCTCATTCCTAATTTCGAAATTTTAATAATTAAATGTGATAATTATCACATTTAAAGGGTAAAAAATGTGTTGATTGATGGCTGATTAAGTTGGTTAAGATTTCCCTGATTTAAGGGATTTGAATCAGAATTTGAATTCAGAAGATCATGATGAATTAGGAGGGAACCAATCTTGACCGTTGGATCGTTTTAACCCTAGCCAACCGACCCCTATATAAAGAGGCAGCCTCCAACGTTGAAAAGGACGCCACTCACCACTTCCAACAGCAAAAACTCAGACTCAAGGTCAAAAACAACTCTCCTACAGAGAAAACAACAATCAAGCTCCGTGCTTTGAATCTCTTTCAAGCCCTGTGCTTTAAAATCTCTCTTGTGAATCAAGTTCCACGCTTGATATTTATTTTATTAATCTTGTCAACCTTGTTTTTACAAGTTCCTTCTTGTATTTACATGTTTGTTGCAATCACTCGACAACTCTATGTCATCTCTCTCATTTGAATCAAGAAAATAACTTTTTTTACAACATTTCCTCTGTTTTCTGAGTCTGGAATCAATGATTTAAACATGTTTGTGTGACTTTGATTCAGGATCTACAATTCGTTTGATTACTTAGATGTTGCTGCACCCAAAGCAAACTTTTCATTTTCACTGCACTATTTATTTCATTTTCATAACAAAATGAATGTTTATTTTTCTCGCTTCCTTTTATCAATTTATGGTCAAAATTGATTGGCACGCTCGGTACCCTTTCACCAAGATCTCCAAAGAGATTTTTTGTCGCGAACACTTGCAATAAGGCAATTTCTTTAATCAAATCATCTTTCTGAACCTTTTCTTTATTCTGATCCTTACACCACTGTTTGATCATAGTTCTACAATCTTTTAGCTTTTGAGCTAATTGATAGGTATTCGAACCTTCAACTTGAGTATCCCAACTATCCATAACCACAGATCTGATATCATCAACATCAGTCCAGTAAGACTCAAACTTAAATTTTCTAAGGCCTTTAATGTCCATCAAACAAGAGTTTAAAATAACGGGTAGTATGTATTTTGTGGGTATTCATCCTGCTATCATCACTAATCATGTCAACAATTCTAATGGTGGAAATTAATTTTGTCTTTGATTAGGACTTAATCGATTTTCAATAGTAAAAAGACAAAAATAATCCAAACAAGAAGGCTACCCCGCGCTTACGCTGCGGACATCTTGTTATTTGGACTGCATTTGTCGACTTGCTCAATTTGGTTCTTTGAAATAAAACCCCATTCATTTATATAAATAAGAAACTTTGAACAATGAGAATGTTTACGATATGACATTGGCTATAAATTCATCAGTTAGGAGCAACTCTTAATTCACATATATATGAAAATTGCAATTTGTTCAAAACATATTCTTTCATTGAAAAGGAAAATAACTTTAAAGCAAAATAGACAGGGTTATTTTTTTATTCAAAAGGTACAGTACCTAAACTCTGAACTTGCATTTGTATTTAATTCATAAAAACTAAGATTAACTGTTGCTTCAAAAGGATACTGCTCAGTGGACTATCTAAAACATATTACTAATGTAGAAAAATTTATCAAGATCAAACCTTTTCACACAATGGCGGAGCCAGGAATTTGAATCAGTGGGGTCAATATATAATTGCGTTCTTTCATTATTTATTTATAGTAATAATTCTCTTCTTAAAATAAATATTAAAATAAATATGCAAAAGAAAATATATCATTCTATAATAACTACTTTTAAACTTCTTTTTTATGAAAATGATTTTTATTTCATCTAAATCATCCTACCTAATTAACATGATACAAAGTTTAGTCACAAATTTAATTTCTTAAAGTTTATAGGGTAAGTTTTGAAAATTTAAGATAATTATTGTTATAACTTGTAAGACATTAGTGTTCAGAATTATATCACGTTAGGCTGGATAAATCAATAAAGCTACTCTTGTTATAATTTCAAAAAATATCAAATCTAATTAGTATTAAGCATGGTAGATTAATTTTCTATTATGACATTCAAAATCTTTGAAAAAGAAATTCTTATGAGGTAATTAAGGTAGATATTACAATAATTTTGAGATAATTATTACTGCTATTGTAATATGTTGTAAATCAAATTAATTATAAAGTTGGAAATAATTTACTACTATTGAATTATATTGCATTATTTATATCATAAAGATCTGAAAAGCAAATTTCAAGGGTGTTTCTGCCAAAAAAAAAAAACAAATCAATAGGGGTCAAATTGATTTTTTCATAAAATTTAGTGGGGTCAAAGTACAAATATATCACTAAAATTGCAAATACTACAAGCTATATTAAAAATTTTCAAAAGTTCAGTGGGGTCAATTGACACTCAAACCATGCTAGCTCCGCCCGTGTTTTCACATACATGATATAATTTAACATTAATTTTTGACTATTGAGTACATAAATTGACATTAATTAAATCCTTTTCATATGTATAAATAATCTAATGAAAAAAAAATCCACAACACCAAAACTCATTCACAAGATCACATCTAATTAATTAAATATTAATTAAATAAATAAAAGACAATGTAAACACAATTAATGTCATGTTAATGTAAAATACGGTAGAATTTACATTAAAAACCAAACACATTAACCCAATTGTATTAAGATCTAAAGGACTATTAAATAATTAACTAAATTGAGAAAAGACGAAAACGGGCCGAAAATATTGTTCCAGGTTCAAAGTTGAAAGGGACTGTGAGTAATTTCACTAGGTTACAAAAATAATGGGTAGGATATATTGGATTATAAAGTTGAATATTTTCCTTGAGGAGAGTATATATAATGTGGCACTTACCTACTAAATTTTGAAGCATTATGACAAAGGACCGAAGTGGGGGAGGTTTTCAAAAACGCAAAAACCTTATGTATTTTGATTATTACAGACATGATTCTAATGTACAAGTTAAAACTATACATATCCAAAAACATGATATTGTCAATAATGTTGCAAAGCTCCTGCAACATATCCCTCAGCAATTCAGATCCTTCAACCCGGCTCCAATGCATCATCATAACCACCATTCAACTCCAATGTATAATATAATGTAAGAGTTGCTAATGATGTTAGAAAATTAACTCAAATTAATTAGGATATAGAACTCTCTGTTAATAATATGGGAAAGAAAAAAAAAACAACTTTAGAGTTGTATGCATGAAAGACACTATCTCGAGTTTTCCAGTTATATAGGTCGTGGTCATCAAAGCTCAAAGACACTATCTACTATAGTCTATAGGTGAAACCCTTTTAGCCTAGGTAATTTCGATGACCGTAATTGACTATGCCAGTTCCATCCATTATTCATTTTGAACGGGGTGAAGAATTCTAATTACTAAAGAAAAGAATTCAATCGTCTGAAATGCAAAAATTTTGTTCAGGTGTTTTGCTCTAAACTGGAATGTCCTACGGTGGTAGATTCAATAGTTTATTGTAATTATTCTTGTTCTCTACTAAACTACTACGGGACTCGCACGTTCAGTGCAATCCCATAGAACTAATGTGTTTTGTAGCTTATATTAACAATTTTATAAAAGAAGAAAAAGGGGAAAAAAAAAGAACAGCTACTTAATGTACAATGCACAGAACAAAAAATTGGATTGAAAATAATAATATCCAACAAAATTTCTCATTCTATTTGTTCACTGTTCTCGGTTTCATCAGTTACCATCTCATCTTTAACCTTACTAGTATCAATGGCTACATCTACATCAGTTACCATCTCATCCTCTTTCACCTGAGTCTTCTGCTGCAGTTCCAGTTTCAGCCTTTTTATCTCATTTTCTCTCTCTTCAAGTTTCTCTTGCAAAATGTATACCTGCATCGCAATAAATACATGGAAATTAAGAATAAGATCAAACAGTAATATGGAAAATACAAGCAGTAATATGGCACTGGTATATTTGACTATTGCTCTTGTGCCAACTAAATAGCAGATATAACACTTCAGCATCCTATACTTTTTACCATTTATTGGAACTAATAAACCATGAAACATCAAATTTGGATGATGTTAACCATTTAACTTTGCTTCACCCAAAACTCAGAGCAATTTACATACTTGATACTTATGACTATATGCAGCTGCACTTAACGTTGTCAGAATTGGAACACAATGGCTTCAAGAAATGACAAATTGACATAATACACTCACATAACAGATAACTAAAGATTTAGAAATGATATATATTGATTGTGCTATTAATTATATATACAAAGCAGAGTCATTAGAAGGGTGCCAACTATTTGGTGAATCCTCAAAAGCAAGACACCCAGGTTTTTGTAGATAAACATTCATTTTGGGGAAGGATACAGGAGTGTCGCATTTCAGAGAGTATTGCTTATTTATGCCTTCTCGACATGGAAAGAATTTGCCAAAGTAAAAACCCTAGATGCAATAATGGAAAGTCAAACATGGTATGCTAAATTTTCACTTTCATTCCATAAATTCTCTTCTTTCCCACACCACAGCAGTAGAGTTAATTAAGATATCAAAAGACAAAAGAGGTTACAGAACACAGTGTGACTCTATTCCATGCATGTTGTCACTTCTACAATAAAAATGTTAACTATCAAGAATACGCAGATGGAATCTACATGCAACCAAATGAAAGTAATCTTCATTATTAAATAAAAATTCTCTAATAAATATAGGATCACCATAGAACTCAGCAGCACAATGGTTAATTGGGAGTCTACTGATGAAAGTGACAAATCCACTTCAGCATGGCAATGAACAGATAATCCTATAGTTGCAGATATTACTAAGAATACCTCTTTGGGTACTAAATCATTAAAGTCAGATATAAATATCTCCCTCATTTACCGTATGGTGTATAATGTACTTTAATAATAAATTATTATAAGCAAGAGCAAGATGTAACCGTTTCATTTGATCTTTCTACATCATTTGTCAGCCCCTCCATTTGATTGTATAGTGCTGCAGCCACACACAATAATGATCAAGATGGCATGAACCAAAAATTTCAATAATGGAACAACAATTTCCACACAAAATTACATAAAAAATTCAAGTTCTCACTAAGTTTAGACATCCAGAATCTGTATCATTCAACCCAAATACATAAATCATTTAAAAATCACCTTCAAATTGACTTCTGAGTTCTGCGTTTTGAGATTTCTGTAAAGCAAGTTTCATGGCTAATTCATGTATCTGCAGAGAACAAAGAATCCGACAATGTATAAGTGACTTCAGCAAAAAAGAAAGGTCCAAAGTCAACATGATTGAATCATTTTTAAGATTAAACTAATTCATGATTCCTTTACGTCCAAAGCACAAAAAAAGCTATGTGCTGTCGAAATCTATCAGAATCCATCCGTACCTCCTCCAAGGTTACATAGGGAACATACATGCTTATACATAAAATTTGTCATGCACCCAGAAAAAGGATACGTAGACATATTACCTTTCCTTCCTCTGCTTGAGTACCAATTTCCTCATTTTCCTCTTGCAAGGTTCTACACTTGGCCATAAGCATCTTCCCAATCTTGCTTTGAGGAGTAAAACTAACAGCAGCAATATTTTCCTGCAGTTCTTTAACCTTCTTGTCTTTTTCCTCGACTAAATTCTATCACCATTAGATTAGAAGCACAATGAGATACTAAATAGCGCCTATTTACAAAAGATTTAGAAGTGTAATGGATTACTTGACAGCACATCCAAAATTTCTAGCACAATGGCATTGAAGTAACCTGGAATGGCTAATCTACAAGCACGGGGATGATCCACCAGCAGAATGAACTTATTGTCCTCAGTGTTATGACAGTTAAAACTTAAAACGACTAGAAATGATGAAAAGGAGAAATTGTATATGCATGAAGAACATTGGAAAGAAGAAAAAACAAAAACTGTTGTTGGGCCTAATGCACCACAACCCCTTCTCGGGCAGATTTGCCATCCTAAAGAATAAAACACAGAAGCCCTGAGATGTAATACAAATATTATATTATCATAATCCCTTTCATGACTTGCAATATAATTCCAACTAGATAAACATGTCAATCCCTCTATGCTCCCTCTCTCTCTCTAGCGGCAGAGTAATCTTTTAGATAAAGAAGAAAAAACATCCTATAGGAGCATGTAGCAAGAAACTTTAAGCACAAACCTTCAAACGTGTAAATTCCTCATGAATAGCTGGATCTAGCAGTAACCTTCTGGCCTGTCATATAAACCACAAAGAAACTAAATAGGAAGCAAGATACAGTAAGATTTTACAATTAAATCATGTCTGGCAAATTACCGACGTAGAGGAGTTGAAGTATAGAAACTAGAAAGAAAGAAAGATATCTAACGTTGCCGTTCGAAATAAAGGAGGGAGGCGGAGCGGGAGCCATCATTTGCGTTCGAAATAAAGGAGAGCGGCGGAGGGGCGAGCCGTCGTTGCTGTTGTTGCAATTTTGGAGGTGAAGGAGGGAGGCGGAGGGAGAATGAGTCGAGCTCTAGAAAGAAACGAGCGGGAAATTAGGGATTAGGGATTTCAGATTTGGGTTTGGGTATCTTTTAAAGTTAGGAATTTTATCAAGGGTATAAGGGTCATTTTATGATTAAAATATAAAGTTAAAGTTAAGTTATGATCTTTATATTCTTGATGATGATTACTAGAAATAGAAGTGGGATTTAGTAGGAGAGCGGTAAAAGCATGGCGGGAAGGGAGGAAACTGATTCCACATGGACAGTTGCAGCAGCAGAAGAGTGATTTGTATGGGATCCTCAAACTCGTCTGTACTTTCCGAAGAAGTGAGGACAAGAGCAAATTGTAAATCGAGGTTGACGAAGTAAGGTCTTTGTAGCAGGTGCTGTGTGGCAACTATGTAAACTGGTAAGGGATTTATTGCAAGTGGATGGAATATAGTATATTACATTACAAATAAAAATAAACTGGATAAAGGGCTTATGTTACAAGCTTCTGTCACCATTACAATTCAAACATTAAGAAAAAGAACAAGAGAGACTAATAAGTAGTAGTTAAATTCTTCCAAAGTTTATTGTTTGTTGGCGTTGTAGGAGAGATTATCTATAATCACATAATTCATCAACTAAAATTACCAGACTACACTCAATCTGTTATAGAAAATGTTTAGTTGATTACATCCAGCTCATCCCATCCAGCTCGCTTTGGCTCGGAGAAGGTGACAGTGACATATGAAGAAGACCGAGGAAATCTCATTACCTCTTCGATATACTCTCTCTTACTTTCTGGTTCCAGACGATTTTTCGAAATAATGCTCATTTCCTCAAGGACATGCCCATTCTCGAGGAAAAACCTGATCAGCTTGAGCTCATTATCATAGTCATAGCCAACGTCAATTAGCTTTACCCTCTTGAGATGACATTCAATAGCCTCATCTGGTATCTCCAATATATAATCGGATGTAGGCTGTTCAGCATGCACATTTTTGTTAATAATAGTACTTAACAGAATCGAAATTAGATTAAGATATCAAATATTACCTTTTCATATTCATCAATCAACATTGAAAGACGCTCTAGGTTGGGTGCGCACTTCATCAAGTAGATTAGTGGCAGTATGTAGCATTCGACTATGCCAATGGACACTGCTAATGCCTTCAAATTATAAAATCTGGTGAAGCACTCTGGTTTAGCAACTGCAGGGTAAACATACTGTAATAAACAAAATAAGAAATTAACTGAATTAGTTATATACGAGTTAATCAATCAAATTTAGCACATTTGATTTGGTCCACAAGAACATCAACCCATACCTTCAAAATGCACATGCCTAGATTCAAAACCTCTGCATGACAAACCCCTCCCAGAATCTTCAATACATGATCAGCAAACTCTTCATTTGGTACAAAATCATCATCCCAAACCCACGTGAAAATGGTGGTTGCCTGCAGAAAAGAAGGGTTCTTGTCCCAAGAGATGTTCTTAGCCAAGCTACCCAAGAAATAAAATTGCTCAAGTTTCGGACAAGCAATTTTGATTTCACACTTACTTAAACCTTGATCAGACGGAATCGAAATGACCAACTTCCTTAGATCCCTTAAAGAGATATCAAGCACTTTAAAGTCGTGAAACTGACACTGTCGCAAAATCAAAGTTTCAAGCAGTGGACAGCTTGAAATAAAATTTTGAAACAAAACCTGATCCAAGAGCCTAGTGTCCTCTAGTGTAAGGGACTTTAATCGGGAAAAACCCACATGGCTAGGAATCTTAACAACAGTGTCACACTCATGGAAACGTAACTCTAATATCTCCAATGAATCAGAAGCAATAAGATAGCGTGGCAAGGCAAAGGGTGTTGCTTCAGTGAGACCAGTAACCTCTAAATGAAGTTGGCGCACGTGTTTCTGGGCCAGGATATTCATCCATTTGTATATCCAATGATCACCGAAGCATGAGAGACGAAAGCTTTGGATGCTAACAGATTTATCATGGGCCATTAAAACCCAGTTGATCAAATCCTTGAATACGATGTCGTCCCAGCCCCTGGTACCATAGAATCTTTTGTAATCAAAGTTTAAACGAGGCATTTTAGTCCACAAATACCTCCAGTTTGTTGCCACAGCGCTTGCTCTCACCACATCTATCGTATCCATAAATGAGAAAATGTGAAGAATCACAGACTCCGGTAGATCACTGAATCTGTTGTGGTTATTGTCGGATAGTTTGGGGCGTTGAAGCTCCATGGGGAAACTGGTTTGGTGACTGGCAGAGTGATGAGAGAATAAGTAAAAAAAAAAAAAAAACTTTTTTTTTTTATGATTTTTAGCTAGCCCAGCAAATAGGTGCAGCTGCCCCTGCAAATGCAATTTACACATGGAGCATACAATAGAACCAAATTGCACAGGAGAGCTTCTATCAAGAAATTAACAATGTTTCCTTCTAAAACAAATCGGAAAGAGATTGAAAATTCTGACCTTAATTAGTTGACTAACAAGATCGTCTTGGATTCACCTTTTAGTGTCAGTTGGAACTTGGAACACCAACCCTAAATGCCGAAGCTTCATTAATTGATATATGAACTACATGAGGTGAGGAAATGATATGAAAGAATCTAATAGAAGAAGAGGAGAAAAGAAAGAAAGACAAACCAGTAATAGTAAGGTGGTAACTCAGAGGAGTTTAAGTATAGAAACTAGAAAGAAAGATATCTACGCTGCCGTTCGAAATAAAGGAGGGAGGAGGAGGGGGAGCCGTCATTACAGTTCGAAATAAAGGAGACCGGCGGAGGGGCGAGCCGTCGCTGCTGTTGTTGGAATTTTGGAGATTAAGGAGGGAGGCGGAGGGAGAATGAGTCGAACTCAGAAAGAAACGGGGGGAAATTAGGGATTTGGATTTGTGTATCGAAATTTAGGAATTTAAATTAAGGGTATAAGGGTAATTGACAATTAAAATATAAAGGTAAGTCATGAGGTAAAAGTACTCGGGAGGTCTTGTACAATATATGAAATGTTGATTTTGGTCCCTGTACTTTTTTTTTCTACAAATTCATCTCTCTACTATTGGAATCTATCACCCGAATTCCCTCACGTTAGTGAGCCGTGACAGACCCATTAAATATTCTGATGTGGCATTAACGGTGTGAGATTTCACGTGGCAGATGACTTGTAATAAAAATTAAATATTTTTATTTTAATATATTTTATTTTATTGAAATTTTATTTTTATTTTTTTTTTAAAAAAAGAAATTTGATTTTTTTTTCACAAACACCAAAATATATTTCTCTCTCCTTATCAAAAGATCAAACACTTTCTTTTTTATGAACCAAAGAGGAACATTTTGAATGTTCAAACTCCAAAACTTTAGATGGTCCAAATTAATTCTATTTTTCCCAAGTAATTTAACTCACTTTGCCTGAAGAAAAAACTTTCACGTTGTTTGTACCGGGAATCCCTTCTGTCTTGGATGTATATAGAGAGAACGGGGTAGAGGAGAATCTGAAATATTTGAGCAGCCATGAAGAAGAGAACAAGAACCCTAATCCCAACTTGAAAGGGGAAGAGGAGGAGGAGTTCGAGGAAGGAGAGATCGCCGGAGCAGATGATACAACGTCGTCCTCGTCAAAGAAAGCTATAGTGGAGCAGCCTCACCCGCTTGAGCACTCCTGGACCTTCTGGTTCGATAACCCATCTGCCAAATCCAAGCAAGCTACTTGGGGTAAATGTGTTTTCATTTTCGGACAGGACAGTGAGAATTAAATTAGAAGTCAAATAGTTGTGATTGTCAAAAGATTGAAATTAATTTGTTTCCTTTCATATGGATACATGTAAATCAATTGAAATTAAGTCCAAACTAATACTTACATTCAATCGAGAGCATTTGACTGAGAAATACTAATCTCTTTTTCCTTGATTATAGCATTTTTTTTTGATACCGAATAAATTGTAATACATAGATATTTGAGAAATCAGGGTCAAGACTCAAGAGAATGAAGTTTTAGTTTTGGCTCCTGACAAAGCCAGCATCTTAGTTTTCCCTGCTAGTGGATGCCACTGTTTCAAAAATCTTATCATCTTCATCTCCTTGCTCATATGTCGCACGTCCTCCAGAACTGGTTCTTGTTTCCAATGCACGCTTGCTTTCCCTTGTAAGTTGTAACGTGCCTTGATTATAGCATTTGTACTATATATTTTTGTTAGTTTGATTGTTTGTAATAATCAATCAAAATCTGTCTTTCGTGGTACTAAAATATTTTTCCAGATAGAATCTGAAAAACTGAAACAATAATGGAGAATGAAACGGAAAACCCAGGGCCGATATGGATATAGTGGTTGCAGCCATAGCAGCCGGAGTCCAGTCGGGATTAAATTGTTTGGGAAAAGTATAATTAATTTGGACAATCTGGGTTTTGGAGTTAGAACATTCAAATGTTCTTCCTTTGTTCATGAAAAATGAGGTGTTTGATCTTTTGATAAGGAGAGAGAAATATCTTTTGGTGTTTGTGAAAAAAAATCAGATTTCTTTTTTTTTTAAATAAAAATAAAATTTCAATAAAAGTAAATATATTAAAATAAAAATGTTTAATTTTTATTGCACGTCATCAAATTTCACACAGTTAGTGTCACGTCACATTTAACGGGTCTGTCACAGCTCGCTAACATGAGGGATCTCGGGTGATAGATTCCAATAATAGAGGGACGAATTTGTAGAAAAAAAACAGAAGGACCAAAATCAACATTTCGTATAGTACAGGGACCTCCCGTGTACTTTTACCTAAGTTATGATGTTTATTTTTTATTTCTATTACTAGCTAGAACTAAAACTAAGATTTAGGAAAAGGAGAGCGGCAAAAGCATGGCGGGAAAAGGGAGGAAACTGATTTCACAGAGACAGAGTTGCAGCAGCAAAAGAGTGATTGCTCATTTATATGGGATCCTCAAACTCGTCTTTATTTCATGCCAGGTTTCAACCTTCTTACCCTTTTGTTCTTCTTTCCAAATTTTTCTAAGTTTTTCTAGGTTTTCCTCCTTGCTGTAATGGAATTTCAATTAATTGTAATTTAGTCTCTTCCTTTTGGGTCTTTGATTTTGATAATTTAATCCGAATTGCAGTGAGTAAATGATTGATCTGCTTTTCTTTTTTTAACATTATATGATGTCGTTCTACTTGTTTGCAGTAATGGATTTTACCATGACCCTGATCTGATGCTGGATGGTATTATAGCAGTAGAGATGATCTTTATTACAAATTTGAGGATGGAAATTATGTTCTTTTGGAGTCATACGTCAAGGTAGGCTCCTTTCAATTCTTTCTTTTGTCAGCTGGATTCATTGATCCTAATTTCTGGTAGGGCCGCATTTCTTTTAACTGAATGATTTGGGAAATGCTTTTGCAGGATGGAGCTGTGTCACTGATCCTGACCAGAATGAGCAATGTGCAAATGTCAATCATAATGGTGAGGAGCATTGTTCTTCCCCTCAAGTAGATGGAATTGATGATGATAATGCCAGAATGAGAAATGTCGATGATGAATCTCACAGTGCAGGTGAATTCGTTTTCTCAAATACTATGCTGTGTAATGGTGTAGGAATTGTTAAATAGTAATGGGAATGTTTAAGTTTTTCTCATATTATCAGTGCAATGGATGTATTTAGTTCACTTGTTCATTGCTATAACTTCTGTCTTTGAATACCTTTTATGCTTTTTGTATATAAATTCAATGCTTTGGGTTTCTCTTCGAATCCTGTGTCTTATATAAACTAACTGGACTTTTTAATCACCAGGTCAGACGGAGGGTAACTGAATGATTTGGGAAATTCTTTTGCAGGATGGAGCTGTGTCACTGTCTGTTAATCCTGATCAGAATGAGCAATGTGCAAATGTCAATCATAATGACGAGGAGCATTGGTCTTCACCTCAAGTAGATGGAACTGATGCTGATAATGCCAGAATAAGAAATGTCGATGATGAATCTCGCTGTGCAGGTGAATTCGTTTTTTCAAATATTATGCTGTGTAGTGGCGTAGGAATTGTTAAATAGTAATGGGAATGTTTAAGTTTTTCTCATCAGTGCAATGCTTGGTTCACTTTGTCATTGCTATAACTTTGTCTTTGAATACTTTTTATGCTTTTTGTATATAAATTCCATGATTTGGGTTTCGCTTTGAATCCTGTGTCTTATATAAATTAACTGGACCTTTTAATCACCAGGTCAGACGGAGGGTGCCTGTGATCAACTGCCAGAAAATCCACAACCACCATCCAAATGGTATGCCGCATCTGAAGTTTTGTAATATTGAGATTGATCCTACTACGTGGTTGTTAACATAGTTGCTTAAGAAGATTCTGCTGGATTCTGGTTGGAAGAATACACTCATTGACCTGTATTTCTCTGGTAATACCACTGTTGACTCTGCTGCTGATACAACAATGTCTTTGGAAACAGACAATAGCGAGAGCTTCCAGTTTCCTTCTAATGGTCTGTCACAAAATTGGTCTTTCAATTCTTGGAGAAGTTTCTGTGTTTATCAGATGACTATAGTAAGTTTCTCATGTTGAGAAGATGATCTGATGGTGTTTTGTTGAGGGCAGGAATTGATGATTCCTACGAGATGGAAGACGGTGAATGGATCCCAAAGGAAAATCACGGTTTAGATGATTCAAGCGAAACAGTCCCTTATGAAGGTCTTGATACTGTATTGCTATTATTAATTATTTGATTGGTGTCCAATTTATTTGAAATTATGAACTTCGGTTTCTAATACTAAATTGATCACTTAAAGAATCCTCATGGAAAGCAGATTTGATGACTTGCAATTTTTCTCTGAATTATCTGGTTGGGGCTGGAGGGATTTCCTCTATGATTCCTATAGAGTCATCATTATTATGAATTTGGACTCATTGGCCTTGGGATCCATCTGATGGTAACTATTCTCTTACCCTTGAGCCTCTTAACATTCCAGAGATTGTCGTTTGGAACAATAACCAGAGGTAATTTTGTAGTGGTCCATGGAATAACCAGATATTTATTGGAATTTCAGTGATGAATTCTGTTTATCGTGATGGATTTACTATTGTTCCAGATGACCAAAGAGAATCCTTTTATCTTAGTTATCAGCTTAAATCTTTGTTCATATATTAATTGTTCATGTATGGCTTATGCATATGATGTTGGCATTGGTTGTATGTTATGGAGCGGAAATTTGATTGACATACAGAAATTTCAGAGTGGAGGAGCAGATCTTTACATTCGGCTGCCATCTTCAGAACTTGCTAAGTTGTTTAAATTTCGACCCGATATTTACTAAAGTTGCTAGTATATATTAATCTGTTTTTGCTGCTGCAGTTTTAATTAATTAACCTTCTGAATTTGCAGATAGAAAGAATGGGAAAAGTAAAGTAATCGTTATTATAACCGTGATAGCGGCTATAATCATCATTTTCATCATTACATTTGTCTTGTAGATTTGGGCTAAAAATAGAGGTAATATGTATTGTTCATTATCTTTTTTTTTTTGGTGAAATATTGTTCATTATCTTTACTTGTAGTGTGACAGTCTAGATTCTTAAGTGCCCTCCAATGTCAAATCATTGCTAATTCTCAACCATTTCTGTCTCAGGAAGAAAACGAAAAATCGAAGAGAAGCTGCAAATCAAATTTGAGGAACTAAACTAGCAACTGCAACGAACAATTTTGATATTACCAAAAGGCTAGGACAGGGTACTGTATTATCAGTGTTTTCATTAATTCCATTATGGTCTGTCAAATTACAATTTCTAGCTAGTTTTCTACTAAAATGAAAAGGTTTAATGTATCTTCGTAGAAATTCAAGATTAAGGATTATACATAGAGATCTAAAAGCAGGGAATGTATTGCTGGATGAAGAGTTAAATCCAAAGATTTAAGATTTTGGGATGGCAAGGATTTTTGCAGGGAATGAAAATCAAGCCAATACAGAAAGGGACAGGGTTGTGGGAACCTAGTAAGTCAAATTAGTCACTTCTCTTATCCATTCTCTTTTCTTATTAATTAATGCTAGCTTGAAATTGATACTTTGATCATGATGCTAAAATATGCAGTGGCTATATGTCTCCGGAGTATGCAATGCAAGGGCAATTTTCAGAGAAATCTCATGTGTTCAGCTTTGGAGTTCTATTGCTGGAAATTGTTAGTGGAAGGAAAAACACAAGCTTTTATGACAATCAACATTGCTGTAGTCTCTTGGGATATGTAAGTGTTTATTTATATCATCATTATTGCTTTTCATTTACATTTCAATTATTTTCAACTCAGCCATCAACCGCGTGGTTTTGTATAGAAAATTGATATACTTAAATAATTTGGTGATAAAATGTTGCATTCTATATTGAGGTAAATAATTTTGTTTTCCCCTTTCCAGGCATGGAAACTATGGCAGGAAGAAAATATTTTGGGTTTAGTAGACATGGGGATTTGTGATTCAAGGAATGGTGAAAAATAGAGAGGTATTGAGATGCATACATGTAGGATTGTTTTGTTTTAACTTTTAATGGTTAATAGTGAAATTATGGATGTTCCCACTCCAAAACAACCTGCTTTCATTGGTACACAAGATGCTCTGATGAAGAAGATAGATTACCATCTTTGATGGCCGATAATAAGCAGATTATATACTTCTATTACCATTTGAATTTTTGATTAAACCTATACTTTCTTTTTGGGGGATTAATTAAACCTATATACTAATTATTCCTGACTTGATTATATAAAATTTGAAATTTCTTAGTATGTTAATTATAAGTTCTATAGAAAAGCAAGCTTCAAATTCTTTGTTAATTTCTTAATGAAACAACGCAGGAACTTCACAACCATCTGTCTTTTCCATTAACCGTCAAATTAATGAAATCTCTGTCCTGCATTGGTGATACCCTTGCCTTGATGATTCATAGGGTAATTGCTTAGCAAATTTCTGCAAGCCATTTTCCATCAAAACTTCACAATCAACTGCCTTTTTTTTAAATGGTGGTCCATGATTTCTCACAAAAGGTCTTGGAAAGGCATGATTTCTCACAAAAGGTCTTGGAAAGGCAGTATAGAAAGTAGAGCATACATAATTTAAGTGCTTAATAATCACTTATTAAACCAATTGAAATATACTATATGAGAGAGATGGAAAAGAGAACAAGTGGGTACGATTTTACAATTCATATCTTATATTACATATGTTACCAATTTTATGATTCATGTTCAACCAAAAAATAAAATCGTTTATGTTACTAAGGCCTGCTTGCAGATTTTGATCTGTCTTCTTGTATTTTCTCGGCTAAGCCAAAAGTCATCCAGGATTTCTCCCTTGTTTCATTGGCACTGGAAATTCTTCAGTCTGATGTTGGTTTTGCAGATTGGATTCATTATCAATCTCCAAGCTTTTCCTCGCGTTCAATCATAACTCGATTCACTCTACTTGCAGCTGCATTTTCAAGAAAAAAAAAATAAAAAGAATGATGTTCACAGAAAAGCATTGTAACAGAAATCAAATGAACTGTTAATTAGTACTTAAACTTACTTACAACATGATGAACCCAAATTCGAATCTTTCAACAGCCTGTTTCCTATAAAATGGAGCAAGTATGGCTTCTTCCAAGCAGAAATGCAATGGTCCTTCAATGTTTACAAACGACCATTGCATTTCTGCTTAGAGAAACCATACTTTGCTCCAGAGTGAGTCTTTGAAAACTTGATGCAAACCAAACCAAGTTTTAAAAGAAGATGAAAACAACTGATTGTATTTATATTTACTACTTTCCTTCAACCTCTCTCATTTCTATGGAAAACACCAGCAATAACTTCATTTGAGTTAAATCTGTCTGTCTCCTGCATTGTCCTTCTCTGCCTGAATTTTTTGGTGATACCCTTTGCCTTATGCAAAGTATCCTTAGTGTTTTTCTTGCAAAAACACTTCTTATTTGGCTTCTTCTTTTGATTCATATCATGATCAACTAGCCAACTAAAATATGTTTGCACAATATCACATACAACTTCTGTCAAAACAGTATTTTCCATACTTTTTCCATTACCGACAAAATCAGAACCCTCTCCTTCACAAACAAATCCTTCATCAAAAACAAAATCAGAATTTTCTCCTTCACAAACAAATCCTTCACTAAGGACAAAATCAGAATCTTCTCCTTTACAAACAAAGAAAAGATCTCCCTCTTCCTTCTCGTCATACTCATCATAAATAGGTTCTAGCTCATACCAATCCATCTCCAATCCACCTCGTATCGCTTCAAGTCCAGCTTTATGCAATTTGAAGTTGTGTTTCTTGGTTTCATTGTGTCGGAAGAAGGATTGAAACCCGATTCAGAGAAAGTTCGTGCTATAGCGGAATGGCCAGAACCCAAATCTGTAAAAGAGAAAGGTGAATTTGACTGGACACATGCTGCAAGAAAGGCTTTTGAGAGAGTTAAAGGTTTGTTGACGGAAGCTCCTGTCCTTGCACTACCAGATTTTGACAAGTTATTTGTCGTTGAATGTGATGCTTCACATACCGGAATTGGAGCAGTTCTTAGTCAGGAGGGAAGGCCAGTGGAATTTTTTAGCGAAAAGTTGACAGATTCTAGACGTCGTTATTCAACTTACGATCTAGAATTCTATGCTTTGGTGAGGGCAGTTCGTCATTGGCAACATTATTTGGCTTATCGAGAGTTTGTTGTCTATTCTGATCATCAAGCTTTGAAGTATTTAAGTTCACAGAAAAAGCTTAATGATAGACATGCAAAGTGGAGTTCTTTTCTTGATGAGTTCAATTTTACATTGAAATACAAGTCTGGCGAGTCTAATACGGTGGCTGATGCTTTAGGCGAAAGGCTTTATTTTTATCCGTATTGAGCACTCAAATTACGGGTTTTGAAGAGTTAAAGCAACAATATCCTATTGATCCCTATTTCAGCAAGGTACTGGCTGATTTACAAGATTCACCACAAGCTGGAAATTTACCTTTTAAGTTGCATGAAGGCTATTTATTCAAAGGAAATCAGTTGTGCATTCCAGAAGGGTCTTTAAGGGAACAAATTATTAAAGAACTTCATGGAAATGGTTTGGGAGGACATTTTGGCAGAGATAAAACTATGGCAATGGTGGCTGAATGATATTTTTGGCCAAAGATGCGTCGAGATGTGGAGAGGTTTGTGAAAAGATGTCCAGCCTATTTACTTGGTAAAGGAGGTGTTCAAAACACGGGGTTGTATACACCCTTACCCGAGCCTGATGCTCCATGGATTCATTTGAGTATGGATTTCATTTTGGGACTTCCGAAAACAGCAAAGAAATTCGATTCTATTTTTGTTGTGGTAGATCGTTTTTCGAAAATGGCTCATTTTATTCCATGTTTTAAGACTTCTGATGCAGTTCATATTGCTGAATTATTTTTCCGCGAAGTTGTGAGGTTGCATGGAGTTCTAACTTCTATTGTTTCCGATAGAGATGTGAAGTTTATGGAACATTTTTGGAGGACTTTGTGGAGGAAATTTGGGACTGAATTGAAGTATTCAAGCACTTGTCATCCACAAACGGATGGACAAACAGAAGTTGTGAATAGAAGCTTGGGTAATTTGCTGCGATGTCTTGTTAGGAATAATCCAAAGACTTGGGATTCTGTTATACCGCAGGTTGAATTTGCTTACAATAATTTAGTGAATCGGAGTATCAAGAAGACACCTTTTGAGGCTGCATATGAATTGAAACCTCAACATGTTCTTGACTTAGTACCTTTACCACAAGAAGCTAGAGTGAGTGATAAAGGAGAAGAATTTGCTGATCATATTCGAAAGGTTCATGAAGAGGTGAAGGCTGTTTTAAAAGAGAGCAATGCAGCATATTCTTCTGAAGCAAATAAGCATCGAAGGCAACAGGATTTTGAAGAAGGTGATCAAGTTCTTGTTTATTTGAGAAAAGAGAGATTTCCAAAGGGAACTTATCACAAACTTAAGAACAGAAAGTTTGGACCTTGTAAAGTGTTGAAGAAAATAAGCTCTAATGCTTATGTGATTGAGTTACCTTCAGATTTGCAAATCAGTCCAGTTTTAATGTTTCAGATTTATATACATTTGATGGAATTGATGATGGGACTGTTTTTAGCATTGAGGAACAAGCTCAACAGTTGCCAGCTGCGAAAAGTGATGTTATTGAAGATGTTTTGGATGTTAAAGAGGTTCGATCAGGGCGAGGGAATATGTACAAGAGGTTTTTGGCGAGATGGCTAGGAAAACCAGCAACCGAAAGCACCTGGATTGCTGAAGAAGAGTTGAAGCAAGTTGATCCAGAAATTTATGAGGAGTTCATTAAGGCGTACTCGTCGGAGCCGAGTCTTTTTCAAACCTGGGGAGAATGATGCAGCGCATTTTTAAATTATTTAGTTTAATTATTTCTGTTTTATTTATTTAATTTTGAGTCTTTTACTTTAGCCTTAAGTCATTAGGATTTTGATGTTTATGGTTTGTCCTAGAAGGATTAGGTTTTACTTTTCCTATTAGAATTAGGATTTTAGGTTAATTGTTAGTATATAAGGGCTGTTATCCAGCAAACTTTGGTAGACTTTTATTTTATTGAAATCAGAATTTATTCAGAGGTTATTCAACCCTAATTATCTTGTTCCAATTCAATCAAATTTCTGTTCTAGCCTAATTTTGTTGAAGTTCTTGCTATTTCTAACCTTCCGCTACGTCAAAAGAGATTCAACATTATGGAAGGAATTAGTCGAGGTTTACTTTATCTTCATAGAGATTCAAGATTGAGGATTATACATAGAGATCTAAAAGCAGGGAATGTATTACTGGATTATACATAGGACTATAAATTTTCAGGGTTGGAAACTATGGCAGGAAGAAAACATTTTGGGTTTAGCAGAGATGAGGATTTGTGATTCAAAGTATGCTGAGAAAGAGGAATTAGATATGTTGAGATGCATTCATGAGAATTTGGTAAAGATAGGCCAACAATGTGGAGTGTAGTTTCAATGCTTAATAGTGAGATTGTGGATCTTCCTACTCCAAATCCAAAACAATTTACCCAAGATGCTAATGAAGAAGGTGGGTTTTCCGTAAATTATGTATCTATCTATATTAAAGGCCGATAATTGAAGCAAAATACTCAAACTCAAACAAAAAACACTAATGTAGTAATAAACTTGTAATTCTCCAGTCATGGTATAAAGCATTATTATAACCAATGAAGCAAGTATTAACATAAGATAAGGACAGAAAAACAATAAATTAGAATCATACCCTCTACTCAATAACAGGAAGGTATCTGCATTTCCTCAAAAATAATGCCCACTGGAACCCAGCAACAACAGAATCATCAATTTCATTAAGGCCAAAGAGGATTTGGTGTTTTGGACGAATATTAATACGTCCTTCATCAATGGCCTCAGTAAGACCTTCCTTGGCAGTTTTGCTTGTTTGGAGACCTTGCTAAAGCTATTGATGAGGGACGTATTAATATTGGTCCAATAAACTCTTGACAGATTTCGAGGTGGAGTTCTCCCGCACCTGCAATAACGAGCTCTCCAGATTCTTCAATTGTACAGACAATCATACGATCAGAAGCGCTTTAACCCTTCAACAAGTTTGGGAAGATCAGATGCATCCCACCACTGAACAGCAAAGGGTTAAATCGCTTGTTTAAAGTCTTATGCTATGATTGTCTGTGGAATTGAAGAAACAAGAAGAAGAAGATGAAGAAGAGAAGGCCGCCGGTGGAAACAGAGATGGTAGAGAGCGAGAGAGAGCTCGACTTCTTTGAAAAAAAAAAAGGCACATAAGGAGGCGGTTAGTAGTTAGTACTAGAACTAGAAGTGCGACTTTTTAATTTCTGGATTGCTATTTACCGCCCCCTTTTGCTAAATACCGCCCCCCTTTTTACACTTTTGCCCTTTGTTCATATTTTGAACTTTCTAACAATTTCTTCAAACTCTCAACCTTCAAACCCTAAACTTCATTTCTAACAACTTCTTCAAACTTCATTTTTAACAAATCTTCAAATTCATTTTCCTTCATTTTAATCATAAACTAATTAAATACTAATTAATAATAAACTAATTAGATACTAATTAAACATAAACTAATAAACTAAGTAATTTTTAGTGCAAAAAAAAAACTAAGAAATTTTAATTAACTAATTAAAACTAATCATAAACTAATTAATATTGAAAAAATTTAAAAAAAATATTAAAAAAAACAGAAAATGGCCGAGCCGCCCAAACTCGGGCATTTTCTCTCTTTTTAAAAAATTTTTTTTAAATATTTTTACATCAACCAACCCACGTTATCGTCCATTTCCGGAGTTCTCGGCTTGTTTCACGTTAGTAATTAGCATGTTTTTGGAGATTTCAGAGGATTTGAAATATTGCAAAATGGAGCAAAGGGCAAAAGTGTCAAAAATTATAAAAAGGGGGGGGGGGGGGGGGGCGGTATTTAGCAAAAGGGGGGCGGTAAATAGCAAACCCCTTTAATTTTGGTGTAGGGTTTGGTGGGAATTTTTAATTTTGGGCAAAGTCGAATTTAGTTGTACTTCAAAACTTGGAGCCTAATTTAATTTGGGCAAAACCCAAAATTAAAGTTCAAAAATAATCTTTGAATTGAAACATTAAACATTACTCCCTCCGTCCCATATTATCTGTCCCTTTTGGGTCAAATCAATCAAACATTTGACCTTTAATTACCAAAAATATATATACAATCAAATTTTCAAAAAATATGTTTTGAAAAGTTTAAGACTTAACTTTCTTTTTTTTTTTGAGAAATCAAGTAAAAACTTGAATTGATGTTATAAAGAAGGTTACATAACGCATAGAGATAAGACTCCATACCAAATAAAGTATGTACCCCTCACTAAATCTAAACTAGATCTAAACTAGACTTTTTTTTTTTTTTGCAATGACCCAAACTGCAAGACAATACAACCAAAATCTAAACCTCCTTCAAACTAATCACGTTTGCCTGATGCCTGACTTGATGAAGACCTGGTTTTTGATCCAATACATGCCGTTCTTTTCCAGTTTGGAAATTGAGTTCCTTCAGATCCCACCCCTATTAATCAATAATTCTGCCGATCTCATTGCGGTTCCATCGCACCATTGTTTGAAGATGGAAGAACTTAGTGTTACGTTCTCCCTTAACAATACAAATGGCACTGGATTTTATCCCAAAGATTGTTCAAATCATCAGCCGTTATTAACAAGGAAAGGGGGGATTAAAAGAAAAATTCAAAGATGAATAAAAAAAGAAACAGGGGTTGGAAGATTGTACAAAGACAATACAAAAGCTCTCATAAGGAGTCCCAAAAACCAATACAAAAACTCTCACAAGGAGTCTTGTCAAATTACCAAAGTCATAGTAAAGACCAAAATAGAAAGGGTAAAAAGAAATCACAATCTTCCATGAATGATTGAAGAAGAAGAAAGAAAAAAAAATGAAAAACAATCCTGTAACCGCCTCAGAGGAAAATCCTCCTAGCTGTTACTCCTTTGAGAAAGATATAAGCCTATGTGTGGATTAGTTTAAGACTTAACTTAATCAAAACATAATTTCTTAAAATTTATTTATATATAATTTTTTTATAATTAAAGGTCAAAGTTAGGAAACGTTGACCCAAAAGGGACAGATAATATGTGACTGAGGGAGTAGAAAATTTATCTATATTTGAAAATAAAATATGATGGTTTATAATTTTTAATGAATATCATGAAAAATATATATAAAAAATATTTTTTATTTGCCGTGTCCTTGTTTTCAGAAATTGTTGTGTCCTATATCTGTATTGTGTTGTGTCGTATCGTGTCACTATATCCGTGTCCATGCTTCTTAGCGGATAACCGGAGAGACAGAAAACTTCATGGCATGAATTGGGTGGGCATCAACTTCCTTCTCATTAGTCAAAGTAGCATGTTTGGTGATAAACTGATCCAAACCAACAATGGCAACTGTGTTACCACAAGTCATATCCTCTATTGTTTCCTGCTTCTTTCCCATACAAATAAAGTCATATGAATCTAGTATCTTCCTTTGCTAGGGAAATGGGTATTTCGTTTACTTTTTTTGGTAAAATCGGGTTCGGTCGGGTTGAGCGAGTTATCAAGTTTGGATCAGATTTTAACAGCTCTACTTATAATTAATTTCAATTATTATTTTAAATTTTGTTTTAATTTAAACACGGTGGGTCACGTGTAACGCACGTGGCAGTGAATACTAGTTTTGAAAAAATATATATTATCAACTATCATTAATTTAAAAAATCATAATCAATGTGGAAAAAACTTTAGTAAATACTAGGTATAATCCCGCGTGATTTGCGGGTCATTTGAGTGGTTAACTTTGTGTTAATAATGTCCGATTTTCACAGACTCTTACATCGTGATTTAACTGTCGAATTAGGAACCGATTTTTATATACATCGTGTTAATAATATATAATAATTAAGGTTATGCTTGGGCAACTTATATGAAGGAAAATTATGCATTGTTGTTAAAAAGAAGAAGATGAATGAAAGAAATAGTCCAATATGTGATATTAACAAATTAGCAAAATTAAATCTTACTGTAATAAAAATGAACCAATAAACTACAATTGAAAGAACAAAATCTACTCTAAATTGGCAATACATGACATATAAACTCCATTTAAGTGACCAGTATTTGATGAAATATTAATCCACAATTTTGGCTCTCGATTAGCTAACAAAGTAAATCAAATCATAAATAATGAAAAAAAAATCATGAATTTCGTGATCGATGTCAAGAAAAATAAATGCTCAAGTAAACTTCTTGATTTGATGATGTTGTATGCACATACACAGAGCAACAAAAAAAAGGGGGAAAGAGGGGGGGGGGGGGTTGAGAGAGCTCTATATAATTAATTTATATGAAATCAAACTATACATTTGTAAATTTCTTTTCTACCTATTTTGTGCTTCTCTATATCTCATTCTGACTTTGTCCTTCTTTTTAAATAAAACAATTGCTGTTAATAAGGGTCATAGAACCCAAACGATATTTTCTCAAATTAAGCAATATATATATATATATATATATATATATACACACTACATATTATTTGAATAAACATATGGAAATTACTAAAAGATCCCTACCCCGGATTAATGAGGAGCGAGAGAACTAATTTTTTTCGTCTTTTCCCACTTGGCCGATTACTTAAATGCCCTAACTTTTGATTCTTGAGGTGATTAAATAACTAGACTTTTTGGTCATTTCTCAATTGACTTTAATAGAGTAGTGGAATTACTAAAAGATCACTACCAAGACTTGCTTTTGGAGTTAGAGAATTATTTTTTTCGTCTTTTCTTATTTGACAGATTACTTAAATGTCCTAACTTTTTATTCTTGAGGGGATTAAATAAGTAATCCTTTTGGTCATTTCTCAATGTTCTTGAATAGAGTAGTAGAATTAATAAAAGATCCCCATCAAGGATTGATGATGAGCTAGAGAACTAATCTTTTTCGTCTTTACCTACTTGGCAGATTACTTAAATGTCCTAATTAACTTTTGATTCTTGAGGGGATTAAATAACTAAATTTTTTGGTCATTTCTCAATTGACAAAAGACTCAAAAAGTCGCATGTCATATTCCTTTATTTCCTTCTTTCCCCTTAACTTTTGGTAATTACAAGATTTCTTGAACCAGATTTAGTTAATTGCACCCTCCCATTTGTCAATTCCAAAAGTGCTGCATTTATTGACTTTTTTTTTCCCGTCGATTATTTTTTGAAAAATCTGTACCTTAAAAAAGGAAATAGAACAATCCCAATAAACACGTCAAAGCACTGTCTC
>AWWV01013799.1:0-48384 GCA_001974805.1 Corchorus capsularis | reverse complement strand
AAAAAAAAAAATACCAGTAGCGCCAGCGCGGGCCGATCAACTTGTATACATTAATTGAAACTTTGAAGCTTCAAAAATGGATTGTGGGTTCCGGACACATTGTATGATGATGATTCCAAAGTTATCAAGAGAGGAGTTGCCAAGTTCATGTCTAATATAGAATTTGAAATAATTTTGGATTAATCTTGCTAATAATTTGAAAATCTAAATTGAAGTAGATTAAAATGTCTAATGTTCAAAAGTCAAGAAAACATCTATATCGTTATCAAATGGATGAAACAACCTAAAACGATAAGGGAAGAAGATAAAAAGAAAAATAAAGCAGAAGGAGTGAGCCATAGAGGTGAATCCATATATATAAGTTGATCGGCCCGCGCTGGCGCTACGGGCGTTCTTTTTTTAGAATCTTTATTTATCACCATGCATATATTAAAAGATTTTCGCTGTAAATTTAAAATAGAGACAGTGCTTTGACGTGTTTATTGGGATTGTTCTATTTCCTTTTTTAAGGTACAGATTTTTCAAAAAATAATCGACGAGAAAAAAAAAACAAAGTCAATAAATGCAGCACTTGTGGAATTGACAAATGGGAGGGTGCAATTAACTAAATCTAGTTCAAGAAATCTTGTAATTACCAAAAGGTAAGGGGAAAAAGGAAATAAAGGACTATGACATGCGACTTTTTGAGTTATTTGTCAATTGAGAAATGACCAAAAAGTCTAGTTATTTAATCCCCTCAAGAATCAAAAGTTAGGACATTTAAGTAATCTGCCAAGTAGGTAAAGACGAAAAGATTAGTTCTCTAGCTCATCATCAATCCTTGATGGGGATATTTTATTAATTCCACCACTCTATTCAAGTCCATTGAGAAATGACCAAAAAGATTACTTATTTAATCCCCTCAAGAATAAAAAATTAGGACATTTAAGTAATCTGCCAAGTAGGAAAAGACGGAAAAAAATAAGTTCTCTAACTCTAAAAGCAAGTCTTGGTAGGGATCTTTTAGTAACTCCACTACTCTATTAAAGTCAATTGAGAAATGACCAAAAAGTCTAGTTATTTAATTCCCTCAAGAATCAAAAGTTGGGACATTTAAGTAACTTGCCAAGTGGGAAAAGACGAAAAAAAATTAGTTCTCTTGCTCCTCATTAATTCGGGATGGGGATATTTTAGTAATTTCATATGTTTATTCGAATAATATGTAGTATATAATAATAATAATAATAATAATAATAATAATAATAATAATATATAAAAACTAATTCTTCATTTATATTATATATATATATATTTATATATATATATATATTCAATTAAAATATAAGTTCAACCGATGGTTTAAACTCCAAATTAATTTCTATAGTAAATGAATTTAGAGTTTAAAGTTTAAACTTTAAGTTTAGACTATGGAGGCTTCTCTATCGGATAACTTCTTGAATGGAGACGGTGCTTTGACGTGTTTATTGGGATTGTTCTATTTCCTTTTTTAAGATACAGATTTTTATAAAAATAATCGACGAGAAAAAAAAAACCAAAGTCAATAAATGCAGCACTTGTGGAATTGACATGGAACTTTTTGAGTCATTTGTCAATTGAGAAATGACCAAAAAGTTTAGATATTTAATCCCCTCAAGAATAAAAAGTTAGGACATTTAAGTAATCTGCCAGGTAGGTAAAGACGAAAAAAATTACTTCTCCAGCTCATCATTAATCCGGGGTAGGGATCTTTTAGTAATTCCACCAATCTCATCATTAATTCGGGGTAGGGATCTTTTATTAATTCCACTACTCTATTAAAGTCAATTGAGAAATGACCAAAAAGTCTAGTTATTTAATCACCTTAAGAATCAAAAGTTAGGGCATTTAAGTAATCGGCCAAGTGGGAGAAGACGAAAAAAATTTGTTCTCTCGCTCCTCATTAATCCAGGGTAGGGATATTTTAGTAATTTCTATATGTTTATTCAAATAATATGTAGTATATATAGTTTATAACAGAAATTTGATGCAAAAAAAAAATGTATAACAGAAATTACAATAATTATTGTCATTTAGTATCATTGATATTTGATAGTAAGATAAAAAAAAACGAACCAATAATTATAGGAATTAATTTGGTTTAATCATCATAAATTTGAATGGGAAATAACGGTGGGATAATGAGACACGTTAAGAAACACTCCTTCTGTCCCCTTTTATCTGTCACCCCTAACCGAATTTTACATACCAAGAAAAGAAGTTAGAGTTAGTTAGATTGATAAATTCAATAACCTTTTTTATTTGTTTTCCTAAATTATCCTTCATTAATCTTTCATCATTTATTTCTTATACCACTTTCACTCCACTTTTCCACATACTAGTATTATTTGAGAATTTAATCAACAACATTTTTCAAGAAAAAAAGACAAATATTAAGTAAGGGTAAATTTGGGACGCAAAGTATTTTATGTTGGAAGGTGACAGATAAAAAAGGACAAACATGGGTGACAGATATTGAGGGACAGAGTGAGTAATTGATTATAGCAAGAATTAATTTGGTTCAATCAATCACAAGAAACGTTACAAAGGTTAAATTATACAAAGCATATAAACGAATTATATAAAAAGATATTTAACTTTTAAAGACCCAATTGTTAACGGATACAAAGAAATTATGATGATATATATAATACAATTTGGTACTATTTATTTATTTGGCACATTAACTCCCAAAGGAAGCCAAGAATACATACATATAATATAGATATAGATATACCAAACAAATTAAGAGAGGTACCAGTTATTTGCTCAAAAATAGACCATGAATGCCATAGGGAACCCGCCTTGGTAACTTAACAACGGTAACTATCTCAAGCTCTGGAGATTTGGCATCCATTATTATGAACTTGGACTCGTTGGCCTTCTCATCATGGACGAAAGTCATTATATACCCATCATCTTCATCATCATCAGAATTATTGATGCTTTCCCCATCTCTTCTCACGAATAAAGGCTCCCCACCATAGCAATTAGGCCCATAAAATCTTCTCGCAACTTCTCGCCCTGTTTCCAAATCAATTTTAACTACAGCTGACATTTTTGGTGACTCTTCTAGCAGTCCAAGATAAGCATACCGTGTTCGCCTCCCAACATAGTCAGGATTGATTGTTCCAAACTCCAAATTTCTTGAAGAAATAATCTCTCTAGAAACATCCCCTGTTTTCATGTTCATCTTTAGTTTCACCAATGAGACAGGGATTTTCGTGTTAAAAATATTGTCCGCAGAGAGGACGTTGGGTGCCACAAGAACTATCTCATTATCATCCTCTTCACTTTCCCAAGCATTTATGAGATGGATTGTGTTGAATCCTGGGACTGGAAACCACTTCATCTCAGAGCCATCAATGGCATATTTGGGTATGATCCCAATTCTTGAAACTTTATTTGGTTCATATTGTATGAGGGTGCCTCTCCCTGTCATGACTTTTCCTAATGAAAAAACCATTTGGGTTTCATGGAAAAGGATAAACCTCTTGGTAATGGCAAAATCATGGATGGAAGAAAGTTGATTCAAGGATGAAATGGGCACTTCATTTTTTTTAACACCATTTTCGTCGAATCGAAGAAAGGAGTGATGAGGGAAAGTTAGGCTCCATGTCAAAGCAAATGTCTCCTTCGTATCCAAATCAACTTTGGGATGTGCATTAATATTAGACATAAACTTTCTCTCAAACTCCCAACGTCCCAAAGTCTCAATATCACCCTCCTTCGTCAGATTGATTTCATATGGCAAATCAGAGTCGCAAAGAGCAAAGAGTTTATTTGCAAAGAAAGCAATGCTTGTATTAGCAACACCGAAGCCATTCATCAGATTAAAATGGCCTGTAAGGATCTTCGGCGCCATAGCTATAACAAACCGAGCAATATCACCAAATCCGAAGAATCCCGAAACTATATTTGGGACGATTGGGAAACCAGCCTCTTTCTCAAGCAAATACTTGTAAGTTTTGACATAGCGGCTACAATACGTAGCTTGGCCATTGGAAATCCTCAATGAATGAAGCATGCCATCTCCATCATATATAATGAGAGCCCGAGGCGGCAGGAATTGTGGGTTCGGACCATTTCGAATATAAACACCCTTTAAAGAAACGGGAAGCTTGCCTTCAATGATAGGGCAATCGATTGGTTCCATCTCATCAACAGGAGCCATGTTTCCTGCATAGACATGGCTTGGATCAGCCCATGGATGAAGAGGTGGATCAAGGATGTTGTGAAGGAAGTGGGGAATTGAAGCTAGAGTGGAGAAGAATGATGAGACTGATAATGGCGGTGCCATAGTGATAGTTTTGTTGGATTTGGTTTCATTTGGGAGGGATAAGGTTGGATTATTATTGGAATTGGAACAAAGTATGGGTCGATGTACCATTTTTTTTGAATGGAGGGTGGGGATATTGTTGCAGGAGATTACTACTAATTTCATCTTAGATTTAGTAAAAAAAAAGAAGGGAAATATTTTGGTTTTGATGAGAATTGGTTGAGACTTGAGAGAACCCAAGGGATGATGGGATTATATATAGAGGTAGCCGCAAGCTCTGTTTGACTTTTTTTTGGATAACTTTGTTTTATTTTCTGTTTCGATCTATCTCACTTTGAAATATTATATGTGATGTCACATGATTGATTAACAGATATGGTTGATTGTATATGTTAGTATATAACATTTTCTTTTGAGGAATAATCCATTAAAGATGTTTTGAGAAATTATTGCATTACTCTTATAGACATTGAATGATTAATGAAAATATAATGTTTGCTTAATTATAAATTAATTTTTAAAATAATCATTTTGATAATCATTGAACGACTTAGTTTGTTTAATTTTCGGCACCTAAGCCTTGACTTAAATGAATACATAGGTGCATACTACTTTAACTCTTATGGTTTCAAAATTCAGATTCAAGTCTCATGTGGATTTTATGTCACTTTATGTGACTCTGGGTCTCTTTGTAGGTTTTATTAGTTGTTACCTTTGTTAAATTATTTTAGTTTTTTTGTTTTTGTAATTTTTCATTAGATGTAGAGAGATATGATATGTGATTATATAGAATGAGATTATAATAATTAGTACATCATGCTAAAAAAAAATCTTATGCTACGTTATTATACGTTCAGTATGGAACAAATTAATGTTCTTGTTTTTTCATAGTTTTGTTTTGTGTGGTTGCAAAAATGGACCACCTTCTTTTTTTGGTAAATATGGACCCTACTCCGCATTCTTAATAATGTTGGTGAATGCTTCGGCCAAAAAAATAATTCTTGTGAATGCATTATTGAGCAGCCATTCGGAGGTCTACACGAAGGAGCCAACTTTTCTTGTAAATAAGGGCTGCTAATTCTGCCTACAAAACATCAAAACAAATTAACCGGCCGCGCATGAGAAAAAAACAGTCGTTGAATCCAGCTTGTGAGAAAGAAACATTAATTGAAATCTAAAATCCGATATGTGATACCAGAAACTGTCCTTTCCCCAATAGATGAGAGAATTACGCAGCCTCTAAACTCCTTTTCCGTATTCCAGACAGAATGGTATTGAACAAAATCGCACAAGTTACTAGAGTATTTGGAAGTAATAAAACTCAAGATGCAGACAAAGGAAAACAATCATCCTCCTCTTCCAAAATATATCAGGAAAACACAAACTAATTAATTAAACACGGTTGAAACAAAGTCAGGCCTTAAGAAATTAGAACCACGTTTGTCTTCTTCTTCTATTATTAATGTTTCATTTGAATTGATTAAACAAAAAAAAGGGTGTAGATGGAATGGAACATTAACCATCAGAATTTTCTTTTCAAGAGAAAGCATTTCATTTCATCAATTTTATAACCTCAAGTGATGAAACTGCATGCCCTTTGAACAACAAAATTTATGTATAATAAAAACCATCATTAGATGACAGAGCATGGCAGGGAACAAAATAAATCATAGTAGATATTAAAAATTAAATGAAATTGGATATGAGCAAAACTTATGGCAAGCTAGAATGAGATTTTTTTGGAGGCCATTATGTTGAAGATGGGTTTTGCGCGACGTTCGATTAACATAATCATGCATTGTGTTAGGTCTGTTTCCTTTTCTGTAGTTGTTAATGACAATGTCACGGATGAGTTCCTAGCAGAACCAGACTTGCGACAAGGTAATCCATTGTCTCTATACTTGTTATTAATGTCTACTCAAGGTTTGTCTGCTCTGTCATACTCAAAAATAAGCCATCAAAACTTCTTTTACAATACTGCACCACTTCTCTGCTCCTTTTCTATGCAATTAATCTTAGGAAATTAACAAAACCACAAATTAGCTTTATTAAGTAAATAATTGGGTTAGTGTTAGGATTTTGACCCAATTCCTAATTAGATTGTTGATTGTAATTGATTGATTTGATAGTGGAGATTTGTGGCATAGGTCCACAAGAAAATTTTGCTTTGTTGTTACTTTAATTATTTGTTTGGTTAATTCCTAGGATATCCGAAGTTACAACAAGTGGTATCAAGAGCTTGGTTGATTGAAGGTGGTAGACATCAGTTGTGGCGGATCAGCTTTGAAGTTTTGAGATTGAGCCGTTCAATGGAAAGAACAGTTTTCAGATGTGGCAGAGTACGATAACAAATGTGTTAGTACAACAAGGCTTGGGAGATGCGTTTGAAACTGATAAGCCTGCAGCGATGAATGAGAACACGTGGAGAGAAATTCAACGAAAAGCAGTAAGTACAATTTGTTTGTCTCTTGCTACTGAAATTAAGCATGATGAGTTAGATGTGAAAACCCCAAAGGAGTTGATGGATAAGTTGGAGTGGATTTATATCTCAAAATCGATTACTAACATGTGATTGAAGAGAGAATTATTTGGGTTGAAAATGAAGGTGGGAACAAGTTTAAGGGCACACCTAAACAAGTTCAATAGATTGGTTACTCAGTCGGCAAGTGTGGATTAAGTCATGAAAGAGGTTGATAAAGCAGTTTTGTTGATTAATTCTCTTACTGACATGTATGATCCTGTGACTAGAGCTTTGATGGTTGGTAGGAAAACCCTGATCTTGCAAGATGTGACTTCTGCAATTTTTGAGTATGATAGATTGAAAGAAACTGAAAAAAAAAAGATGAAGAGAATGGTGCTCTCACGGTGGAGCGTGGAAGAACTAATGGAAGAGATTATAAAAATGATGCAAGATCAAAGGGTAGATTCAATGAAAGAGGAAGATCAAGTTCGAGGCCAAGCGTAGATATGAGTAGCAAGGAGTGCTATTATTGTCATGAGATAGGACACATAAAAGCCTACTGCAAGAAGTTAATGGAAGATTGGGGGGGATTTCATGAAATCTAAAGAGAAGAATAAAGGGGGTGTTAATGTGGCGGCTGGTGATAGCGAGGAATATTTTGATGAAGATGTTGTTTTGACAGTGCAAGAAGAAAAGAAGAACACTAGAGATATGTGGGTGTTTGATTCTGCTTGTTCTGAACATATTTGCACAAAGCGAGAATGGTTTTCGAAGCTTGAGAAGTGTGATAAGCCCGTTTACATGACTAATAATGGTGAAGAAAAAATTGAAGGCATTGGGAGTGTGAAACTTCGTTTGCATGATGGATGTGTCAAGATGCTTGGGAATGTAAGGTATGTTCCAAAGTTTACAAGGAATTTGATTTCGCTTGGAAAGTTGGATAGCTTGGGCTATGGATATTCTTGTCGAGGTGGAGGCTTGAAGATCACCAAAGATTCGATGATTGTGATGAAAGGGGTGAAGAATTCGAAGAACTTGTATGAGTTGATTGGAAGCACAATTACAGGAGATGGATCGGTATCTTCACATCAAATTGAGAAGAAGGATGTGGATTTGCCAACAAAGAAGAAAGTTACTTTTGTGGATTTGGTTAACAAGTGGAGCAATTAAGCTTTGATGAAGGAATTTGAGTCAAGGTGGAGATTGTTAGGATTTTGACCCAATTCCTAATTAGATTTGGATTAGGATTTTTCTTGAGATTTTGTTTGATTGGTGGACAAGAATCCTAATAGGAAAGGGATTCTTGGAGCCATAGTTTGTGTTAGTATAAATAAACAATTTATGTTTAGTTTTTTGGTGTGTGAGATTGTGAGAGAGAGAAAGCTAAGATAGATTTATGTTGTTGTGAGAGAATCACCCATGGTGTTGGGTTGATTAGATTGAGAGTTTGCTAGAGAGATTGTTATGATTGTGGCATAGGTCCACAAGAAAATTTTGCTTTGTTGTTTTCCGCTTTAATTATTTGTTTGGTTAATTCCTGGGATATCTGAAGTTACAACAGTTAGACTGTTCTACTTTAAGCTCAAGATTTTTTAAGATAGCTAGGTTAACAAAAACAAAGTTAGTAGTAGTATATTGAAAAAGGTTAGTATGTATATAAAGACTCGTGTTAGGATTTTAACCCAATTCCTAATTAGATTTGGACTAGGATTTTCTAGAGCTTTTTGATTGGTGGACAAAAATCCTAATAGGAAAGAGATTCTTGGAGTCTAAGTTTGTATTAGTATAAATAAGCAGTTTATGTTTAGTTTTTGTGTGTGTGAGATTGTGTGAGAGAGAAAGCTAAGATAGTTTTATGTTGTTGTGAGAGAATCACCCATGATGTTGGGTTGATTAGATTGAGAATTTTCTAGTGAGATTGTTATGATTGTTTATTGTAATTGATTGATTTGATAGTGGAGATTTGTGGCATAGGTCACCAAGAAAATTTGCTTTGTTGTTTCCGCTTTAATTATTTGTTTGGTTAATTCCTGGATATCTGAAGTTACAACAAGTGGTATCAAAGCTGGATTGATTGAAGATGGCAGACATCAGTTGTGGCGGATGATCAGCTTTGAAGTTTGAGATTGAGCCATTCAATGGAACGAACAATTTTCAGATGTGGCAGAGTACGATAACAGATGTGCTAGTTCAATAAGGATTGGGAGATGCATTCGAAACTAATAAGCCTGCAGCACTGAATGAGAACAAGCGGAGAGATATACAACGAAAAGCAGGAAGTACAATTTGTTTGAATTTTGCAACTGAAATTAAGTATGATGTGTTAGATGTGAAATCCCCAAAGGGAGTTGATGGATAAGTTGGAGTCGATTTATATGTCAAAATCAAATTCTAACATGTTGTGTTTGAAGAGAGAATTATTTGGATTGAAGATGAAGGTGGGAACAAGTTTAAGGACACATTTAAACGAGTTTAATAAATTGGTTACTCAGCTGGCAAGTGTGGATGAAGTCATGAAAGAGATTGACAAAGCAGTTTTGTTGATTAATTCTTATACCGACAAGTATGATCCTGTGACTAGAGCTTTGATGGTTGGTAGGAAAACCTTGAGTTTGCAAGATGTGACTTCTGCAACTTTTGAGTATCATAGATTGAAAGGGACTAAAAAGAAAGATGAAGATAATGGTGCTCTGATGGTGGATCATGGAAGAACTAATGAAAGAGATAAGACTGATGTAAGAACAAAGGGTAGATTCAATGAAAGAGGAAGATCAAGTTCGAGGCCAAGAGTTGATTTTAGCAATAAGGAGTGCTATTATTGTCATGGGATGGGGCACATAAAAGTCTATTGCAAGAAGTTAAAGGAAGATTTAGGGGATTTCATGAAATCTAAAGAGAAGAATAAGGCTGGTGTTAATATTGCTGCTGCAGATAGTTGTGAGGAGTATTCTGATGAATATGTTTTGATGGTGCAAGAAGAAAAGAAAGATACTAGAAATATGTGGGTATTTGATTATGCTTGTTCTAAACATATTTGCACTAAGAGAGAATCGTCTTTTAAGTTTGAGAAGTTTGTTAAGCCTGTCTACATGGCTAATAATGGTGAAGAAAGAATTGAAAGCATTGGTAGTGTGAAACTTCATTTGCATGATGGAAGTGTCAAGATGCTTGGGAATGTGAGGTATGTTCCAAACTTTACAAGGAATTTGATTTCGCTTGAAAAGTTGGATAGCTTGGGCTATGGATATTCTTGCCAATGTGGAGGCTTGAAGATCACCAAAGGTTCGATGATTGTGATGAAAGGAGTGAACAATTCAAAGAATTTGTATGAGTTAATTGGAAGCATAATTAGAGGAGATGGATCGGTATCTTCACATCAAATTGAGAAGAAGGATGTGGATTTGCCAACAAAAAGAATAAGTTACTTTCGCAGATTTGGTCAAAGGGTGGGGCAGTTAAGCTTTGAGTCAATGTGGAGATTGTTAGGATTTTGACCCAATTCCTAATTAGATTTGGATTAGGATTTTCTAGAGTTTTTTTATTGGTGGACAAAAATCATAATAGGAAAGGGATTCTTGGAGTCTAAGTTTTTGTTAGTATAAATAAGCAGTTTACCCCATTATAACCCTTATTACTCATGCATTCTAGTTCTTCTGTATACTTTGTTTTATTTCATTTTGAGCAAACTTTTAGTAGAGATTGGATAGTTTTGCAAGCCTATGGTAAGTATACTATTATGAGTGGATTATAAATACCTATTTAAGGTATGATGAATCCTATAATATTTTGATTGGATTTTTGAGCATATTTTTATTTGATTTATATTACTTTTGAATTATTACTAACCTTTACTATGCCTTTCTAGGAGAAATTATTAGGTGGACTAGGTCCACCACGTCATCCGTGGTCCACCCAATAATTTCACGCCATGTAACCAACATTGCCACGTCAGTTGAATGCCATGTCATATTTTCTCCCAAATTATATATACTACATATTATTTGAAATACTACATATTACTAAAAGCTCATTTTGAGGATCGATGAGGAGGCTCAATTTGAACATTTTTTGTCCTTTTATGTCTTTTCTCACTTGGTTAATTACTAAGAAGGCCCTCAATTAGTTTCTCACAATTCCCTTTTCCTCCAGCCCTTTTTCGTAATTGCAAGAGTTTTTAACCAGTTGAATGTGAAAACATTTATTGACCATCAAATCATGCATTATTTATTTACTAAGAAGGCCCAAGTAGCCAAAAAAAAAAAAAAAAAAAAAAGAAGGCCCTCAATTAGTTTCTCACCATTCATTTGGGTCTTTTGCAACTTTTTTGGAAGACCAATTTACCCACTTTGTGTCCTCCTTTTGCTCTTCCTAATTTGGCTATTTCTATAATTTTATGTGTAAGTAAAACCCATTAAAGTCTTCAGACTAATTGGTTTTGTTTTAATTTAATGATTTTTTTTTAAATTAAAAACGTCTCTCATCTTTCTCAAACTATAGTGATAGAAAGAATTTAATTAGATTTATGAGAAAGAAGATATTTTAAGTAGCAAAGGAATGTCCGAGAATAAGAAATGGATTACAAGTTACGATTTTATAAAAAAAATGAATTTTACAACTATAAAACTCAAGCACCATTAATAAGTTATATATATAGAAAATTGAAATCCATTTAATTGGCAAACTACTTCACAAATACACAAAATACTAATAAAATTACAAATTTTTGAAATGAAATCATTTTTCCATTCAAACAATAATAACAAAATTTATAACAAAGAATGTCCGACGCGTCAGCGCAGACCGATCAACTTGTTATTAATTAATTTAATCTAATTAACGTTTAAAACCTAAACGGCAAATGTTACCTTCTTCTTCTCTCCCCAGGATATTTTCCCCAATTCTCTTCTTCTCTAGGCTCGATCGATTCCACCAGTTTCTGTTATGCTTTGGACCCGACTCTCCCTAAACCAACAGGACAAGATTGCTGTTTCAATGGGGTAAGATTTAATTGCACCAAATTCTGAGTATGATCCTGACTCCACATCAGTTTGAAATATGTTCTAAACGTGTTCTGCTTCAATTTGGTGACAGTTCTCCCAAGTCATCTGTTTTCAGTGCTAAAGAATTTTTTGGGTCAAACGTGCTACAATTTTTTATTACACCAGCCCACCATGAATTGAATTACTATAAGAATTGATTTAAAGCTAATTTGTTTGGGTGCCAATTCATGTATTTCTACAATAGCTATTTTTATCCTTTTTAATTCACGTTGATTTCTGTAATGAACTTTTTGGGATTTTTTTATTTTGTATTGTGGTGTTTTGCAGTGAGTTCCTATAATCAATTTTAGAGGAACAATCAATTTTACACGACGGTTTGTATACCACAATTTGCTTAGACGATTTTCAAAGAACAGATTTATTTATTTTCATAATAAGAATGGAAGGAGACGATCAATGTATATACACATTTTTATTTTTTTTTGACCAAAATATACACATTTTTTATAACTTATTAATCATATATGTTAGGTATTGGATGAAAAAATATAGTGATGAAAATTTTATTGCAGACAATAAAATTTGGAACTATTGGAACTTTCCCTTTTCTTGTAATGTTAGCTAGTCCTTGAGGAAGCTGCTGCAACTTAGAACTACAGCTTACCCCATCTTCCAACAACTTCAAGGAGAATTTAAGGTCCATCATGTTTGGAAAATTATTAGAGAAAAATAGCCTAAAGTGCGATGGCATAGGCTCATTTGGTTCACAGATTATGTACCAAAGCATGTTTTCATTGCTTGGTTGGCTATCTTGAATAGGCTGCCTACTAAAGATAGGCTTTTGAGATGGGGTCTCTCTATGAATGATGATCTCTTTCTACTTTTTGGGTAACATCCAGAGAATATAGATCATTTGTTTTTCACGTGTAGCTACTCAAATGAAATCTAGAGGAGAGCTTTGATTTTATCGGGACTAAGCAGGCAACCTTCAAATTGGAGCTCTGAACTACAATGGGGTATAGCAAAGTTGAAGGGGAAAGCTCTGTTAACTTTCATTTGCAGACTAGCATGGAATGCAACTATTTACTTTTTATGGTGTGAAAGGAATAATAGGTTGTTTGGCAAGACGAGCCTTACTCCTTCTCAAGTTCTTATGAAGATTGCAGCGGTCATACAAGGGAAGATTCATTGTTTGAAGAACATTGCAAGGGACCCTGTCAACATACATCTCGGCCAAAATTGGGGCTTTTGTCTAGATATTTTTGAGTCTAATGCTGATTAAATAGAGATGACAAAATAACACTTGTATAGCAATTTTGATTTACATTAGATTGTACAGTTTGATGTACAGACAAACTTTTTTGTAACACAATATCAGTTTTCTACTCTGGATGAATGAATATAAAGCTAACAATTCATCTAAAAAAAAGAAAATTTTATTGCAGACGTAACACTACTTGACAAGATTGACGAGGGATTTCGAAATTCAGATTATTTGAATCGAGAAGATACTGAAATTGTAGATTTGATAAGGGTGGTAGTGAATAATGCAGATGATGCCAACAAGTCATACAAAGATTATGGCTATCGTATGGGATTCAGCTTACGAAAAGCGAAAAATAGGTATCATATTGGCACTAAGATCATTCGCACCAAAGAATTTTATTGTGCTAAGCAAGGATTTAAAAATTGCTCTGATGGTGATTTGGAGAAGCAAAAAAAAATTCATAAATTGGAGACCAAAACAGGATGTCAAGCGAAAATCCGCTTTACTGTATAAGATGACCAATGGAAGGTTACCCAATTTGTGTTCGAGCACAATCATAAGTTGGCAACTCCTTCAAAAAAACATTTACTCTGGTTAGCTCGATTGCTTGAAACAGACAAGGCTAAAGTTATAGATTCAATGGTCTCTAGTGGAATACATCCTACAGATGTCTACTCATACTTGTCAATGAAGCTGGTGGAGTTGAAAACATTGGATTTACAAGGCGAGACTGTTATAATTTTGTTAATAAACAGAAGATGATGATGATTGAAGATGGAGACGGTTAAAGCTTACTCAACAATTTCAAAATTAGAGCAAGTGAGGATCCATTGTTTTTTTACACTATTCAATTTGATCAGGAAAATAGGATGACAAATTTCTTCTGGAGATATAGTAGATCAAGAATTGACTATGATTACTTTGGAGATGTGGTTTTTGACACAACCTATCGTACCAATAAATATAATTTGATTTGTGCACCATTTGTGGGGATCAATCATTATCGGCAAACTATAATGTTTGGGGTGTGCATTCCTTTTGGATGAGAAAAGCTGATTCATTTGTATGGTTATTCAAGTCTTTTTTGGAATCAATAGGAAACAAAGCACAGAAGACCATAATGACAGATTAGGCTCATGCAATTAGTAAGGCAATTGAACAAGTATTTCCCTGATACATCTCACAGATTAAGTTTGTGGCATATTTCGAAGAATTCTCCTTCACATCTTGGTAGTCTCAATTCAAATGCGAAATTTCATGCTTCATTTTACAAGTGCATGTATGGTTGTGAGTTTGAAATGGAGTTTGAAAGAATCTGGAAGAAAATGATAAGTGATCATAAACTTCAAGATCATAATGGCCTGAATTTTTTATACAAGTGCCGTGAAAAGTGGAGTACTGCTTTCAGCATAGATGTGTTTTCTTCTCAAATTAAATCATCTCAAAGGGCCGAAGTTACAAATAATGTTTTACAGGGTCTTTCTACAGCCACTACATCACTAACAAAATTCTTCATTGAGTTTGAGAAATTAGTGGCAAGATGGCGTTCATCTGAATGAGAGAAGGATTTTCAATGCATGCATGGTTCAGTTACTCGTGCAATAAAAAATTGTGCCATTTTGGTTCATGCATCATAGGCTTACACACATGAGATATACAAGCGTTTTTAGAAAGAATTTCTTGATGGTATTGCATTGACATGGAAACAAGTTTCTTGTGAAGGCACAAATTGTACTTTTGAAGTAGAGGTAGTGGGGAATGATAATTCACGATCTGAAAGGTCTACTTTTACACATCAACTTTGGAGATTAGTTGTTCTTGCAAAAGATTCGAAGGTATTGGTTAGCTTTGCTCTCATGCTTTAAGGATTCTTAGTGTGAAAAACATGTTGCAGATTCCAGAAAAATACATTTTGAAGAGGTGGACTAAAGGTGCTAAGAAAAGAGTGCATAAACATAATGATATTGTCTCTTCTGAACACAACTCTAAGACTGAAAGTACTATTCGCAATCGTATGTTGTGATTTGCCTATGATGTTATCTTGAAAACTCAAGGAAATCAGAAAACAAGACAGCATTGTGAAAAAATCTTATGTGAAGGAGATGCTGAGATTGAGAAACTATTGTCGGAGTTGAATTTAGACAAGGTGAGCAATGTTGATAAGGACTCGCATGACCATGACCATCAAGACTATATGGATAATGAGCAAGAAGATGCTGCAAACCCAATAGAGGTGCAAAAATCAAGTTATTCTTAAATTTAAAGATTTCTTATCATTTGCATTGATTAAAAAAAATTAAAGTAACCTTTGTGTTTGTACAGAAAAAACGAGGAGGTTCATTCTTGAAGAATTATATGATAATGACAACAATGATGATTTAGTTGAGTGAAAAAAAAGATATGATTCTCATATTTTAGACCCTCCACGCGTAAGGCCAAAGGGAGTCTCAAATGCTAGACTCAAAGGACATTTTGAGAAAAAAAAAAGGCAAAAAAATCAAAACAACCATCAGGTTCTAGTAAGTACATGTATATCTTATATCCATGTATACAATTATAAAATGCATGCTTATCTTTCATAATGTGTGATATGAATTAATATATGTTGTCTACTGTAGAGAGAAAGAATAAGGGAGCCAATAAAAAATCTTCAAGTTTGCATGTGCCCCATGACAATCATCCATATGATGGAGTCATTCCGGTACATGGTCCAGCTAATAGTGGAAATTACTTTGGTGTAAGATTGATGATCGCATTTAAATTTCTTATGATTATAAATCTATAGCCAATTTGATTTTTTTTAACTCCCTTTTCTTTCATTATTACATTGTAGTTCATGCCTACCATGAGAATCCCACTAAATAATTTATATATGCCTCAATATCCAAATACAATTCAATTTCCTTATCAGGTAATTCTCCTTTTTACAATATACTTTAGAAGTTTATTATAATAATAATAGTAATGTGAGCTAAAGTTTTTGTGTTTTTACTGTTAGGCTCCAGCAAATCCACTACTAATGGGTCCAAATTTGGTTCAGGTACTTTTTTGTTTTTGACCTGTGAAACTTGTTTGTTGGTATATATTGTGTAAAATTGTAAGCTAAACTTTTTTTTTGTTTGTAGGCTCCAACAAATCCTCTACTAATGGGTACACCAAATTTAATTCAGGTATAACTTTTAGTTATTAGTCAAGTAAACTTGTTTGGTGGCCTATTGTATCTTTCAATTTTTTTTTTGATACAAGGTATCTTTCAATTTTAATGTATTGTATCTTTCAATTTTAATGTAAGTTTCTTGTTTTAATATAAAACTAGACCTCTGGTGCTTGGGCCTTTCCTGAAGCATACATGTCCCCTAAAAAATAAGCTAATGCAAGGTAACTTAATTTCCCATTTTTTATTGATTTTATTTATACTTTGACTTTACTTTAGTTAATACTTCGATTCTGAAATGCTTTTATTGGCACAGTTGACATGGAACAAAGCTTATGGGATCGTGAAGCTTGAGACCCTATGATCAATTGAAGGCAGATATAGAACAAGCTTTATTTTTATTTTTCACATCATTGTGATTCTCAAATGATAATCCACTTGAATAAATTTTATTTTTGCGACATTTGAGTTCATTGGATGAATCAAACAGTATGAAGTATTTAACATGAAAAACTGCTGAGGAAAATATGAAAATATTCCATTAAATCGAACAGAAAAAGACCCAAAGGGGCGATACACCTCCCAGTAATTAAAAGAAAACATTTTGTTTTGCATACAAGTCAAGAAGGTAAACCCCAGCCATCAACCGGATCACTTGGCCCCCTATATCTTAGTACCATCACTTCCAAAATGCCATTAGGACGAAATGTAGGAGAAACTAAGCGAGTATCAACTGGTCTTAGTAGATTAAATGAAATGGTGAGTGGCCCAGCAGGGGGCATTTACTGAACTTTCATTAGGCATATGCTCGAGCATCCTTGGAGCAGTTCTGTGCCTTTTGTTATTGTTCCTTGTATAACGACCCTTCCAAATTCAAAGAAAAGGATTGAGATAAGTTCAATTATATTGCTCCAGGAAAAGGGTAAAGCAATTTATGGATCCAAATTTCGAACAAGTCGAAAACAGAGCTAACCACCAGACAGTGAAAGAAAGCAAATACATTAACCAGAATCCCTTTGAATATTAAAGCAAAGCACGTGAAATTATAATTAAAATAAATAAATAACATCCATTCACTCTAATGAAATTAATCATAAATCATCTCTTACCTTCACAAAGGAGCAAGGAAGTAGAGAACCGATACAACTAACAGATGTACCGTTAACTTCAAAGAAGGTGGCACCAGCACAAGTCTTAGTCAGACCATTGGCCAATTAACTTTCAACGAGGTGGGAGATCGGGCTTCAAAGCAGAGTAGAAACTGGTGGTGTCCATCGAGCCAAGAGAAGGTAACGTTTGCCGTTTAGGTTGTAAACGTTAATTAAATTAAATTAATTACTAATAATTTGGGAAAAAATATGACATGGCTTTTAGCTGATGTGGCAATGTTGGTTACATTGCATGAAATTATTGGGTGGACCATGAATAACATGGTAGACCTCCACCTAATAATTTCTCCCTTTCTAGAATTAGTGCATTGTGTATTATGTTTTCTAAACTCTTCTTGAATAGAACACATTTTTTGTTGATTATTTTTAACAACCACTTTCACATTGTGGACAATGTATTATTTAAATGTGGGAGAGTAAAATGTCTATTTTAAGGCAGACGCTTAGGAAAGGTTAGAATTATTTAGGTTAAAAAACGGTTTTGGACACGTGTACGATGCATGTTGTAAAGTGAATGTGGGTCGTTGGTGGTGCTTAAAAGTGAGGAGACTTAAACTTGAAAGGAGAAATACCGGTTTTTATTTAGGAAAGAGAAAATTACCTTGCACCTGCACATTTTCCACATGCTGACCCTTTCCTTCTTTTTTTAATTTTATTTTCTCTCTCTCCCCATCATCATCCCTCTAACTCTGTATCACTCCATGAACACTCTCTCTCCATTTTTGTTTTTCTTTAGTAGCCCCTCCCATCGTCTTGCCCACCGCCCCACCCCCATAAATCTATTATTTTCTTTTATTTTCTTGTAATTTTAATTTTAAGAAGATCTACAGGCGACTCACATTGTGATCCTTTCGGAACCCAACAGTTTCTTAATGACTAATTGACTGAGAATCAAGAGTTCGAAGGTTTTGGGTCTGTCAAGAATTTAGCAAAAACGTTATCCCATCCCCTTTATGTCATCTTTGCCCACAATTCCCAGAAGCTATTCACCATATTTTCCACCATTGCTCCATAATTAATTTATTTTATTACTGCTGATTAAGTGAACAAAGAATGAACAAGACCATTTTTGGCCAGAAAGAAAAAAAAGAACAAGACCATTTATATTAACGGGTTGACAATGAAAAAAAAAACAAGAAAAACAAGAAAACAGAACTAGAGAGAAAGCTCAAAAGTTTTGGGCAAAATAAAGTCAGAACTCAGGAGGGATGAAGAGAGTAGCGGCATGAAATATGAGCGCGTGAGATAAGAAAAATGGAAAAAGATAAAATTATTGTAAAAAATGAAATTAATCTTTACTGTTAGTTTTGAGAGATCCAATGGTTGAGTTTTACACTTGATGAAATTGGATCCTCCCTCATTTACTAAATATGAATTTATTAATATTCATGTTAAATAACCAATTACTATTTTTTTAGTTAACAGAGAAATTTGACGAACATATACTCCCTCCGTCCCATATTATCTGTCCTTTTTGGGTCAAACTAATCATGCATTTAACCTTTAATTACAAAAAATATATATACAATCAAATTTTCAAAAAATATATTTTGAAAAATTTAACTTAACTTAATCAAAATATAATTTTTAAAATTTTATTTTTATATAATTTTTTAATAATTAAAAATCAAAGTTAGGAAACTTTTACCTAAAAGGGACAGATAATATGGGACTGAGGGAGTATTAACTTTCGATTGAAGCATAGTTTTGGGGTTCAAATATCTTTTGTTTGCTAATTAGATTCATGGTAAGGAAAGCTTCGATAGTTTCTTGATTAAATTCATGGAGGTATATATATAGTTGACATGAGATTTAGGATTTCTCTGAACTCCATGTTAAAAGAAAAAAAAAGGAAAATTATGGGAGTTGATTTGTTTGACAATGGTGTTTGATGTTTGAATATAATTTATTGACCATTATTTTATTTATAGTGTTATTTTATATATGTGTTTTTTCTTTTAATTTAATCATTTAAATATTTGTGCATTTCCAATTCAATATTTATTAGTTATTATCAATGTAAGTTATAGACCCCAAACCCCAAGTAATACCTTATATAATTTGTCTTAAATACAAAACTTTGCCTTTAATATGGTTTTATGGCAAAATTAAAGTAGGTGCTTCGATTGGGATAAGTTTTAACGTGTTGACTATCAAACTTTGGGGTTTGACTATCAAAATTGGGGTTTGATCATCAATGGTGTACAAAACATTTCAATCACCAAAATTTTGATAGTCAAACCCCATTGATGGTCAAACCTCAAATTTTGATAGTCAAACCCCAAAGTTTGATAGTTAACCCCTAAATTTTGATAGTCAACTCCCAAAGTTTAATTGTCAACCCCTAAATTTTGATTGTCAACCCCCAAATTTTGATAGTCAAACCCCAAAGTTTGATGGTCAACCCCAAAGTTTGATGTCAACCCCCAAATTTTGATAATCAACTCCAAAGTTTGATTGTCAAATCCCAAATTTTGAAAGTCAAACCTTAAAATTTTATATATTTCAAGCAACAAACTAATAATATTACTATATAATCTACCTGAATACGATATTTGATATGTGAGCAACTAAGTTTACTATGCAAATGATTGAGATAATGGAAAATTGGATAAAATTAAACTAAGTGCAGATAATCTTATTACTTATAATTTAAAAGTAAAGCTTCTATAAAATCTTCTATAAAATCTAAATTATTTATTTATAATTTACTATATAATTAATATCTATATACACACACAACATTATTGATCATGTTAATGTATTATACAAAAATATTGTTATAATATGATAGTACTATTTTTTTATTCAAATTTTAGAAATAAAATTACAATATATATTATATATATATATCATTACAACTTGGAAATATTTTGAAATTATTTATACGTCAAAATTTATGACCAATTTCCACTAACTCATAAATTAGAAATTGAGATATACATCTTTTTACCAAATAATAATTATTTAAATAAAATATCAATGATCATAATTTTACTACTATAACAAAATAAAAAATGAGATATACATCTTTTTTTATCAAAAGGAACTTATAATATTTTTTTGGGATATATCATACTTTACTTATGTTAATGATATTTTTATTTAATATTATTACTCTTCTTAACTATTCTTAACCAAAAAAAAAAAATCTCACATGGGTCATGGGTAAATGTAAAATGTTGCTTTAAACTTAAAATAAATTGGTTTACCATTTTGTATGACAAGTGGACCATGAGTAAATTGCTTTAAACTTTTCTTTTATGACAGGTGGGTCATAGGTAAATGAAAATATTGCTTTTACATTTCCGGTTAATATTACTTGTAGTTCAGGTAGATTTCAACACTTTCAATGGTCCATATTGTCTGGTTTCATCTAGCCCTACACGTGTCACTGACCTTTCCTAAACCTAAACAATTTTAACCTTTCCTAAGTCGCCACCTATTTTAAGGTCTTTCAAACTTTTCAGTTCGATGGCCCTTTTAACCATTTCTTAAAGACGCAAACCTTCTCATCAAAACGACAAATAACTCCGCGGCCGGTAATAAAATGGAAAATTTCCTTTCAGATTTCTTCAATTAATGCCCAAGCGGCCCCGAATTTTCTCATTTTGCCTAAAATTTTAATCTTTGCTTCCTAAATTTTGTAGCTTGGGTGATAACGGAATTTTCTCAATACCCCGAATTATCAACAGTACTTGTTTATAAGTTATTTATACTCCCTCTGTCCTTTTTTATAAGTCCCCTTTTAGAAACTTTTTTTGTCCCAAAATATAAGTCCACTTTCTAAATCCAATGCATATTTATAAGTTGTTTCCAAAATTAGCCTTGAAAATGTTAGGGTAGTTAAGAAAGTGAGTAGGAGGAGAGAGAGTGAGTGGGGGAAAGAGTATAGGGGTAAAAATAGAAGAACAATATAAAACTACACAAAATTTTGAGCCATAACTAACTTTCTTAATCTTGATGATATAGTTAAAAGAGACTTATAAAATGGAACAGAGGGAGTACAAAATAAAATGCATATTTATTAATTAAAAAAAATTACAATCAATGTGAGAAAAACTTTAGTAAATATATATATACCAAACAAATTAAGAGAGATGTGAGTTACTCCCTCTGTTCCTTTTTAATTGTCCCAACCCCTTGTTCCTTTTTAATTGTGTCTCTCTATTAAAATGACATATTTGTCCTGCTTTGAAACCATAAAACTCATTAAATATGATAGTGGACAAGACAAAACTTACCAATTAAATTATGTAGGGTAATTTGGTAAAGTAAAGTAAATTTTGTATAAAATTTAACAAAATAACTATTTTTCTTAAACAAATAAAGTGGTTAAAAGGGACAATTACAAAGGAATAGAGGGCGTATTTGCTAAAAAATGACAAAAGAGCCATTTTACCCCCTAAACTTATACCAGTTGGACGACTTACCCCCTCAACTATAAAATCAAGCCTCCGTTACCCCCTCTTAAACGTACCATTAGTCACGTGACCCCACTCCAACCCAACTAAAAATACCCGACCCGACCCGACCCGACCCATTTTTTTTAAAAAGACATTTTTTTCTCCATTTTCTTCATCTTCTTCTTCCTCTAAAGCCGAACCCTAGATCTTATATTTCTTCTACCAGCACCGCCCTTCCTGTTCCAAGTTGTCTTCCCAAAATTTGAACCCGGCATGTCATCAGCATAATCAACCGTTTCAGGTAATTCCTTTCAAAATTCTTGGCTTTTGCTTCAAATTCTTGGAACGTGTAGTGCTCTCCAATCACTACAAGTCCCAGTACTAAAAAACAACAGAACAGAGCCACAATCCTTTTCGATCTGCTCCAGTTGTGGTGCTTGAGGTCCACAGCCACCAGAATCTTTTTTTTGAAAAACTGCTTCCCCAAAAGCCGAGGCAGAAGTGGGATAATCCTTTTATCAGTAAAAAACATGTCATAAGAATCGCAGAGCTTTCTTTTGGCCTCGAAAGCCTTATAATCAGTCTTGAGCTTGGAATACTTAATCACCTTGCTAATGGGTATGTTTTCGGACTTGATTTTTTTTTAAAGCGGCGTCTTTGGTGAGCCCAGACTTGGAGCGCTAAACTGGTGGTGTGGGTATGGAAATTTTAGGAATTGTAGGACTTTCAGGGGGTCGATTTAATGAGTTTGGAAAGAAAGTGGATTGAGAAGGAACGTGAATAGGTTGAGTCGAGGTAGAGGAAGTGGATGTTAGGATAGAGGAGAGAAGAGAGGAAGAAGAAATTGATGATGTTCATAATGTTGTTCATAATCGATGAAGAAATCGAAGAAATCCTGAAACTCTCTTGCCATTCTGTTTGAGTAATTTGAAGATGTCTACATATTCATCAATGATGTTCATAATTATTAAGTGAATAACCATTTACGTTAAGGCTGGCAAAAAAAATCTTCTTTCTATGAAAATTTCTTTGATGATGAAGTGTTTTAAATTTTAATTGGTTTAGAGGAGGAAGAAGAAGAAGATAGAAAAAAGGGGAAAAAAATAACACACTTTTTTATTGAAAAAAATCTGGTGGTTTTTTTTTTAATGTTTCCCGGGTCAGGTTGGGTATGTTTAGTTGGGTTGGAGTGGGCCCACTTACTCTGACGTGGCATAGCCATGTCAGCACCGTAATGGCACCGCTAGTCATGTGGGGTCACGTGACTAACGGCCCGTTTATGAGGGGGTAACGGATGCTTGATTTTATAGTTGAAGGGGTATTTTGTCCAAAATTAAAGTTCAGGGGGCAAGTCGTCCAACTAATATAAGTTTAGGGGGCAAAATGACTCTTTTGTCGCTAAAAAATAGACCATGAATGCCATATGGAACCCGCCTTGGTAACTTAACAACTGCAATGATCTCAAGCTATAGAGATTTGGCATCCATTATTATGAATTTGGACTTATTGGCCTTCTCATCATGCACGAAAGTCATTATATACCCATCATCTTCATCTTCATCATAATTTTTGTTGCTTTCCCCATCTCTTCTCACGAATAAAGGCTCCACCATAACAATTAGGCCCATAAAATCTTCTCGCAACTTCTTGCCCTGTTTCCAAATCAATTTTAACTACTGCTGACATTTTCGGTGACTCTTCTAGCAGTCCTAGATAAGCATACCGTGTTCGCCTCCCAACATAGCCAGGATTGATTGTTCCAAACTCCAGATTTCTTGGAGAAATAATCTCTCTAGAAACATCTCCTATTTTGATGTTGATTTTTACTTTCTCCAATGATGCATAGATTTTCAGGTTGAAAATGTTGTCCACAGGGAGGACATTGGGTGCCACAAGCACTATCTCATCATCTTCTTCTTCACTTTCCCAAGCATTTATGAAATGAATTGTGTTGAATTCCGGGACTGCAAACCACTTCATCTCAGAGTCATTCGTGGCATATTTGGGTATGATCCCAATCCTCGAAATTTTATTTGGTTGATATTCTATGAGGTTGCCTCTCCCTGTCATCACTTTTCCTAATGAATAAACCATTTGGGTTTCATGGAAAAGGATAAACCTCTTGGTAATGGCAAAATCATGGATGGAAGAAAGTTGATTCATGGATGAAATGTGCACCTCATTTTGTTTAACCCCATTTTCGTCAAATCGAAGAAAGGAATGATGAGGGAAAGTTAGGCTCCATGTCAAAGCAAATGTCTCCTTCCTATCCAAATCAACTTTGGGATGTGCATTCATGTTGGACATGAACTTTCTCTCAAATTCCCAATGTCCCAAAGTATCAATATCACCCTCCTTCGTCACATTGATTTCATATGGCAAATCAGAGTCGCAAAGGGTAAAGAGTTTATTTGCAAAGAAGGCAATGCTTGTATTAGCAACACCGAAGCCATTCATGAGATTAAAATGACCCGTAAGGATCTTTGGTGCCGTAGCTATAACAAACCGAACAATATCACCAGAACTGAAGAACCCCGAAACTATATTTGGGATGATTGGGAAACCAGCCTCCTTCTCAAGCAAATACTTGTAAGTCTTGACATAGCGGCTACAATACGTAGCTTTGCCGTCCGAAATCCTCAAGGAATGAAACATGCCATCTCCATCGTGTATAATGAGAGCCCGAGGGGGCAGAAATTGTGGGTTCGGACCATTTCGGATGTAAACACCCTTTAAAGAAACCAGAAGCTTGCCACGGATGATGGGGCAATCGGTGGGTTCCATCTCATCAACGGGAGCCATGTTTCCTGCATAGACATGGGTTGGATCATCCCATGGATGAAGAGGTGGATCAAGGATGTTAGGAAGCAAGTGGGGAAGCGAAGCTAGAGTGGAGAAGAATGCTGATAATGGCGGTGACATAGTAAAGATTTTCTTGGTTTTGGTTTCATTTTGGAAGGATAAGGTTGAACTATTGTTGGAATAAAGTATGGGACTTCGACGTACCATTTTTATTGGTTTGGTTGGTATCATACGGGGGGTGGGAATATTTTTGCAGGTTGTTACTAATTTCATCTTTGATTTTAGAAAAAGAAAAAAAATCAAATTGCTTTGTTTTTATGAGAATTGGTTGAGAGCATAGTTACCAGATTCGGGATACGGTCGATTCGGGATTTGGGATACGGATACGGAAAATGGTAATTTAGGTGTATCGGATACGGAGGGGGTAGGCTTAATCGATACGTTCATCCCGAGTCGGGATACGGTTGAAAATTACATCCGATTCGATGGTATAATAAAACACAAAAAAATTATAAAAATAAAGTCCTTCTACTTACATAAATAATTTAGAATTGCATAAACATAACATTTTATAAACCTATAAAGGATAAAATATAAGCCCAACTCTCTTAAATAATTAAAGCCCAAGTTTTTATATACAATTAAAGCCCAAATTTTTAATAATGAAGGTGAAGCCCATGACCCATTAAGTGTTTTAAAGGGTAACAATGTAATTTTAATAGAAATGATAACCATCTCCTTCAGAAAATCGTGATTTACTTTCCTACCGGTCCTCATCCTCACGTCCTGAAATTTCCGGCTGCCGGAAATTCGATTTTTCGCAAAATCAGCCATGAAAGAAGCCGATTAGAGGCGATACCTTTAGATCGCCACTTAGCCCGACTCATATCGCGTACCCAAGCGAATAGATACTGAAACGAACTCCGATCCGGTACGATCGAACTAGATTGGAGATCGGAGGGGGGAGGACCAAATCTGATAACTATGGTTGAGACAACTTGAGAGAACCCAAGGGATGATGGGATTTTAAATATATATATATATATATAGAGGTAGCCGTGCACTAGGCACTAGCAAGCTCAGCTTTGATTTTCTTGGATATATCTGTGTTTTTTCCTATTTGGATATTCTATTTCACTTTGAAGGATCTGGCTCCTCTCCAGTCTATAAGATGGACTGGAAAGGCCAGTCCATATTTAAGATGTTGTCATGTCATAATTTTAGCAAGCAACGATTGGGATGAGTCTGTACACAATTTAGATTTTTTCTTGATACCGCACACAATTTAATATATGTCTATTGAACACAAACTCTTTTTTTTTTTCCGAAAAAAAAAACAGACTCTGAAGTGCATCAAAACGAAAACCACTAATTATGTCGAAGACGATTTCAAACTCGATCTTCCCAATCTCGCCAAATATCATGAAATTTTAATTCGGAACTTGGTTTGTGAATCAGTACTTTGTTCTGTCAATTATTTCTTCTTGCTCAGAATTTAAACTCGTTTTTATCAATCAGGAATTTTTTTTCTGGCAATTTTATTTCTTTCTATGTTCTGGGTTTGCTTGTGGAAACTTGAAACTATTAGTTCTTTTGGAAAAATTGTTGAAGACTTCTTGCTAGTATTGCATCTCGCAAGGCCAAGGATGTGATTATTTTTTCTTTTTTTGCTACTATTGAAAATTTCTTTTGAAAGAATAATGGCATTGAAATCTCATCCCAAGATTTTCTAAACCCTTCGAAGTTTTTGAATAAGAGAGATATTGTATTGGAGGAAGAAATATGTTGCAGATTATGAACAATTTTAGTTAAAAGGGAACGGAAGATTTGATCAAGTGGGTCGAGCCGTCGAGGGAACAGGAAGCCATTTAGAGCACTAGCAGTGTTTGTTACAAGTAAATATATTGTGCATTTTAGTGGACATCCTATAAATTGTGTAAGACATATCCCAACCGTTGCTTTCTAAAAATATGACATGACAACATCTTAGATATGGACTGGCCTCTCCAGTCCATTGTATAGACTGGAGAAGAGCCGGATCCCACTTTGAAATATTATACTCCAATATTTGATTCTTTGAATCACATGATTGATTAACAAATATGGTTGGTTGTATATGTATATAACCTTTCCTTTTGAGGAATAATCCAAAAAAGATATATTTTGAGAAATTATTGCACAAGTACTTTTTTTTTTGAATGAAATACAAATAAAATTTCATTACATCTAAATGATAATTCAACATAAACTAAGAAACAACCATAAATAAACATATACCTATTAAATATACAGATAAATAAATTACAAACTAAATTCACATTCAGTGAGACTTGAACCAAGGACCTCACAGTTCAGACACGGTGCACCTACCAGTTGAGCTAACAACTCAAATGCACACAAGTACTCTTAGACATTGAAAGATTAGTGAAAATATATTTTTTGCTTATAAGTTTGTAAAAGAATAATTATTTTGATAATCATTGAACAACTTAGTTTGTTTAATGATTCTTTTCCCGATCGACACCTGAGCCTTTTGACTTAATGATAGGTACATACTACTTAAAATTTTATTACCCTAGATTTTATGGCACTTTATGTGGTTTTGTGCCCCTTTGTGGACATTATTTAGTAGTTACCTTTGTTAAAGCAATGTAGTTTCTTTGTGATTTCTTATTAAATGTAGGGAAATATGATATTTGATTGTAATTGTAATGGAGTTTTGGATTATTGTATTCTGTTTAAAAAATATGTTTTTCGTAACTTAATTTTTTAAGTTCAGTAAGGAACAGATTGATGTTCTTGTTTTCATGCCAAAACAAAAAAAAATTTAATGTTCATGTTTTTCATACTTCTTTTTTTGTGTGGCTGCAAAAATAAATTCAAAATTGGATCTATAGAGAGTTGATGAGAACCAGTAAGCTTGATAGTACAGTTTGTTGTATCTTGCAGCAAGGTGTCCTTGGATTTTTTTTTTTGGAAATATGTGTATTTTTTTTTGGGGGTGAAGGATCTGTCTTTTTTGTTTTTTAATCTTTGATTCTCTAATGCTTGAGTCGCATTCACGTGATTGATTAACAAATATCGATGCTTGATATAGCAACATTCTTTTTGAAGAATATATATATATATACCATAGTTACTAGGATCCATCATATCCCTCGCAATCCACGTTTCAAATTTGGATATATTTACGTTCGGTTCACTTCGGAATCTCAATTTGGATCCATAGAATTGACGTTCCGAATTTATGTATATAAATAAAAGAAATTAAGGTTAAAAAGTATAAATTGATACAAATACAATAAAAAACAAGTTTATTAAGCTATTTTTTTTAACGAATTTGACCTTAAAATACAAAAATTTCTAATATATTAATCCAAAAATGAACATTGTGTGCTCTTATTTCTCAATTTTTATGTAAGTTAATCAACTAAACTTAATTAATTTATAGAAATTTTGACTATATTTAAAAGAATGCATGATATAAATTATTAATGACCCTAATTTTTTTTAAAACGTACCGCATCGTACCGAATGAGTATACCCTCAACGTATTGCGTACCGACCAAGTAGCGATCCCCGTTCCCATTCCCGTTCCACGACCCAGATCGTACCCCGATCTAGGTAACAATGATATATACTATAAATGAACATATTAATATTGAAAGATTAATGGAATATTAAATGGAATATTAAGAATATATTCCTTAATCTTCTGTGTTTATGATCTGTTTAATAAGAAGAAAGGGAAAGGGTAAAGAATGAAATTTCTTCAATCAAAGGGTAGAGCTACAAAGTAACATGTATGATTATGCATCATAACCATTGAATTGATCAAATTTTCTTTCTCACCCTTTTCTTACTTCCTACCAAATAGACGGAAATCTCAAACTCGGATAAGACTATATGGCTATGGGGCATGTGAGAAGCAACATGGCAGCATGTTAAAACTTTGTAACCAATCCTTTGGCAGAAATCTATGAAACTACCAACATTGCATGCTGCTTCTATTAAAAATTGCAAGCATGTTGCGATTGAATCGAAACCTGAACCGTTTCGAACAAAAATTGAAACCGAACCATATCTAGCCGTTAAGGTTCAGTTTCTAAGTTCGAGGATTCTCAAAATCGCCGGTTCGAAACCGTAATCAAATTGGAACCAAACCATAGCCATGACTAGGATGGATTGATGGAAATGCTATCTAACCCTAAATCTAACCTATATAACCAATCCTTCATAGACAACCATGTGTCCATGTGTCATAACGTGCAAATTCTTGAGACTTGAACGCTAGATGCGTTGGAAAGGAGTCGCCACCAATCTTTTTTATTTAGGTGTGATTGGCCACCTAATTAATTGATTAATCATTTTTCGTTCTTAATGTTGAATTAAGTTCATTAATTTTGATTAATTGTTGGTCTTTGTTACCAAATTTAAGGTTTGGGAGTTCGATTACGTGTAGGGAAGGCATTATAACACTCCTACAACGCCTGTCAAGAAAGACAATACTATTTTAATTAAACATTTACCTTTTAGTCTTAATTATTACTTTTAGTCCTTTAAATTAATGATTGTTGATTTTACCTATTTAATTAATATTGTCTTCAATTTCCTCACATTTTGACAAAAATTGAGACAATTATCCTCAAGAGCATTCAAGAAATTTAAAATTTCTTGAAAATGCTCCATCGTCAGAATAAATAATTACCTTATTACAGTTTACTTATTCAATTGATTTTGATTATTTTTTATATATAATCTGCCACAAGTTGGCAAGATTTAGATAACATCTCTTTTATATTTTATTTTATTATGTTGAAAAGCCATTTTGATTTAATTCCTTTTATTTAATGATTTCCACATATTGGCAAAATCTAAAATTAATTTACTTGATCTTATTTATTTATACTTATCAGAGGTTATTTTAATTTGAATTATTTCGAAATTTCCTAAATTTCCCACAATTTGGCAAAATCTAGGATTTATTTATCTATTATCATTTATTTGTTTATTATTATTTTTAATTTATTTTAATATGTCCTAAATCTCCCAATATTTGGCAAAATCCAGGAAAAATATTCTTTTAAATTATCTTTATCAATTTTTTATTGTTATTTTTACATGAAACTCTATTTATGCAAAATCCCCAAATTCCCCAAATGATTGACAGAATTTGACAGATTTATCTAACATAATATAATGCATAATGATACAAAAATACAAATTAAAGAAATAAAAAAAATATTTAGTTGTTATATTCTAGTGAAAAGGAGGGTCACTTTCCATGATTATATAGCTGTTATATTCATACAGGCCAGGAGTAAATTTTTGATATTTTTAATGTTTTGGTTCAGTAAGACATGAAAATAAAGATTAATGGCATAACAAATAATCCGAAACCATATGGAGCTAAAGATTAGAGCTTTGATTTAGGGTCATAGTTGACGGCACGTGTCATTCAAATACCCAATCAGAGACTTATTTGAGCCTACTTGAAAAGTTCAAGGCCTTATATGACATTTTATGTAGTTGGGGCTCTTATTTGAAATTTTCTCAAAAGTTCGACCCCAATTTGAGATTTCAGCCTTAAATAAGAGTTTATATTTGATGCTATAGCTTCCATACACTATCAGGCAACCTAAAGTGCCACCTCATTAAAAGTGAAATTAAATTTGTTTAGGTACTCAAAATTAAATACCAAATAAATTTTTATTTTATTTAGACAAAACATTTAAAGAAACAAAGAATTTCTCCTTTTTTTCTTGCCCGCCGCCCTGCTCAGTGTTCCTGTTGATATTCCTGGACAATTGGCACCATTTGTCCCATCAAAGATATACAAGCAGGTTTTCCTCAAAGTTTTGAGGTAAGATAATTTTTCTTTCACACCAACTCCTAATCTGCATCACATATCTAACAAAAGAATACCCAAAATTTATTTTCCACACAAGGGCTCTCTACACTATATATCATCACTTTTTTTTCGATATAGAATCTGGGTATTCATATATCATCACTTTTTTTTGTTTGTTAAAAAGAAGAAAACTGATTTTCTAATTTTGTTGTGAAAGAAAAAAGAATAAGAAGAAGAAGAACTGTTTTGCATCGGATTGTATACAAAAAGAGAAGAAAAAAAATGGAACCAATGTTTCATATCTGAGAATTAACATAGCAGAAACCATAACTATTATATGCATCTTTGATAGTCTATTGAATTTGGATAAATTTCTTTGATAACAAATAGTGGTGTAAGAGGGGACGGATTCAAGGAAAGCCTAAATTTAAATTTTATTTTATTTTTCGATTTTGAGGAATTCATTGGTATTTTAATTTTGAGGACCTAAACAAATTTAATTTTACTTTTTAATGAGATGGCACCTTTAGGTTGTCTGATGTCAGTGCATCAAATAAAAACTCTTTAAATAAATAATCAAAAGGCCGCTCCTCTCTCCTCTTCTCTCTCTAGTTCTTTTAGTTCTCGTTGGTGTTTCAACTCCTCCTCCTCCTCGGTTGTCACGTCAAGGGGATCAACAAATTTGTCCAGTTTTTATTTGAGTTTGTTTTGAGTTGGTTTGAGTCAGTTTCGAGTCTAGTCTCAATTCTTTTTGAATCTGAGTTATCCAGTCTGAATTTTATGATAGTTTTAAACATGATCAACCTTTTATTTATTCAAATCTGTGGTAAAATTGTTGTAATCCTTTTCTTTTGGGTACCAAGGAAGAGATCTGTTCATCGAATCAATCACTTGATCATCGTTGATCAAAGGTTGTTCTTTGGAAGAACAAGCGACAACGAGGGGTAATGAGCGTGATAGCGAGACATCAACATGATTCACAACATGTGTTTTAGATTTTCAAGGAAGATCCAGTTTTTCAGATGCAAAAAGTATATCGATTACATAGTTTTACTGAGATTTGATATAATAAGGGATGATATTCCTAAAATTATTGTAAAATCAGCTACACGAATAAAAGTTACCTATTTTTCAAAAAATAAATAATCAAAAAGTTGCACATGACGTAAATCAAAACTAAACAAATAGCACCAGAATAATCCGAAAGTTAGCATGGAATTAAGACTACAATAATCAAATAATCCAAACCTTCATGAATGAAAAACAAAGACAAATAATAGGAAAAATCCAAATGCCACATGAAACGAAGATTAAAGGAAAAGTCCGAAGCAATATAAGCCAAAGATTAAAGCAATAATAAGACAATCCGAAAGCAACATGTGCTAAAGATTTTTTTTTTTGGCAACTGCCTGTGCTCAAGATTAATAGCAATAAATCAAACAATCCGAAAACCAGAAGACCTAACAGAATAGCAAAGGAATTATACCCTAGTGCAACGACTTCACTCCAAAACCAACATTTGCTCCAGCGCTTGGATTATTTAATTTTTCTCCAACTTTTCTTTGTTTAAGTCGGTTAGGTTTTGAGGGGTAGAGGCCAAAGTTCCTAACTTGTGTTCCCTGGTTGGAAAGGGAGGCCTTTATATAGCTCAAGTGGCGAAGAAGATCTCATTTAATGCAGGATTCTCATTTTCTAGGAACAAATTATAGGTGGAAACTACCAAGAACTTTCTAGCACAGATTTATTTAACATGTGTTATAAGAAACTAGTAAAATTTAGGCTAAAATCTCAATTAGGGCCCTGAACTTTGCCAAAAGGGTCAAATAAGTGTCCAAACTATGGAAAGGTCAAATCAGTGCCTGAACTTTTCGATTTGGGTCAATTCAGTCCAAAACGTTAGATTACAAATCTGTTAAACGCAAATAATCGAAATAAAAATGTAAAAACTAAGGGTTAAAACATGTGAATTTAATAATTTAGGGTTTTTATTTCGATTATTTGCATTTAACAGACTTGTAATCTAACGTTTTGGATCGAATTGACCCAAATCAAAAAGTTCAGGCACTTATTTGACCTTTTCCATAGTTTGGACACTTATTTGATCCTTTTGGCAAAGTTCATGGCCCTAATTGAGATTTTAGCCTAAAATTTATTTGACCCAATTGTTTAGTCCAAATAAATGTTTACTAAAGCTCAAACTCAACCTAATAAATTTAACCCAATAAAACTTATATCCAGGTCACATCACTGGGCTTAAACCAAGACCAAGCTCTGACTGGGGTAAGCAAAATTTCAGTGTCTATAGCCGCCCCTCTTTGTGAACTTTCTGAAATCAAGAAATACATAAAATCGTCCTTTTGTATTTCTCGATGGGCAGGGGCCAGGGAGTACACAAAGACGTAGACACCGCTCCTACAACAAAAGAATGTTTTGAACATCGAACCTCCGTCAGGATGAATAGAAACGGAAATACTAATTAAGATTTTGAATAAGAGAAAAGCAGATTCCATATTTTGAGTTTTTAACATGGCATGCAAATTTTGAGTTTTGATATTTGAAATGAAATACAAATTTTAAACTTTGACTTTTGAAGAAAGAAATGCTGAAATGCAGGTTAATTTGAAATTTAATTTTTAAACCATGAAATGCTTATTTTGAATTTTGATATATATACTACATATTATTTGAATAAACATATGAAAATTACTAAAAGATCCCTACCCCGGATTAATGAGGAGCGAGAGAACAAATTTTTTTTGTCTTTTCACACTTGACCGATTACTTAAATGCCTTAGCTTTTGATTCTTGAGATGATTAAATAACTAGACTTTTTGGTCATTTCTCAATGGACTTTAATAGAGTAGTGGAATTACTAAAAGATCCCTACCCCGAATTAATGATGAGCTGGAGAAGTATTCTTTTTCGTCTTTACCTACTTGGCAGATTACTTAAATGTCCTAACTTTTTATTCTTGAGGGGATTAAATATCTAAACTTTTTGGTCATTTCTCAATTGACAAATGACTCAAAAAGTTCCATGTCAATTCCACAAGTGCTGCATTTATTGACTTTGGTTTTTTTTTCCAGTCGATTATTTTTACAAAAATCTGTATCTTAGAAAAGGAAATAAAACAATCCCAATAAACACATCAAAGCACTGTCTCCATTCAAGAAGTTATCCGATAGAGAAGTCTCCATAGTCTAAACTTAAAGTTTAAAGTTTAAACTCTAAATTCATTTACTATAGAAATTAGTTTGGAGTTTAAACCAACGGTAAAACTTATATTTTAATTGAATATAATATATATATATATATATATAAATGAAGAATTAGTTTATATATATATATATATTATAAATGAATTAGTTTCAAATTATACCAACTATATGCATCCCTGGAATCCAATTTATATATGCATATATAACGGTAGAACTTATATTTTAATTGAATATATATAAATATATATAGTATAAATGAAGAATTACTGAACTTAAAAATTATGTTCCAGTTCTACAGATAATGTTTGACTCATATATGTTTGAAACAATGGAATCTTACTTTTTAAATATCATATGATTAAGAAATTCTTATATATTTATGGAGAAAATTTTTTAATATATGCATGGTGCTGAATCACGATTCTAACAAAAAAACGTCCGTAGCGCCAACACTGGCCAATCAACTTGTTGAATAATGAAATGTAAAGAATCTCCTCAATCAAGGAATGAAATATTAAAGTTTGTACCAACCAATGGATGGATTTCATGAAACATATCTTCAACTGAAGAATGCAGAAACTGTGGGTTTTGAACTTTGAGTTTTGACGAGTGAAATAACAAATGCGAATTTCAAATTTGGAAACCATCCCAATTGAGGAATGAAATTTTAAGTTTTGAACACCTATCTTAAACAAGAATTTGAAAGACACCTAAATAGGGACCTTATATAAGGATTTGAAAAGAAACCTAAACAGGGATCTTGATCAAGATTTTGATGAGACAACCAAACAGGGACCTTAAATAAGGTTGATAAGACACCTAAACAGGGATCTTGAACAAGATTTTGATGAGACACCTAACAAGGACCTTGTTTGGGGCCAAAATTGGGAGGGCCCAAATTCATAAAGCCTCCTGAAACACACTCAAAGGTTAGGCCAATTCTTATGTCTCCTTGGCCTAACCAAACACACACACAAAAATTGGGTAAATGGGCTCACAAATATCTCTCACACACAAAAAGCCCATTTTTCCAATGATCAAAGTCCCCAAACACATATAACACAGGGGCAACTCTTTCAAAGTCCTCAAACACATATAACACAGAGGCATCTATACTAAAGTCCCTAAACACATATAACATAAGGGCAATTTTCTTCTCTACATGGCAAGAGCCCATCACATATGCAACACAATGGGCCTTGCTAACTATTTCCATATTTACATATGATAAAAGCCCACCGCATATCTATATATTTCACATTGGGGGCTTGCCTTTCAAAGTCCACTGTTCGGCCCAAAAAGGCCCAAAACGTTGGGGCCTTGCCAACTAATCACACAACAAAAGCATGAAGACAAAAGGCACAAAACTCAATTCCCTGCTGCGGCATGTCAGACTTCCTGCTAAGGAAAGCATCTAAGGGAAGCATTTTACTTAAATTCAAATTCCTTCATATTTAACCATTTATGGCAGGGATTAAGTGCTAATTAATCTTCATTGCAGGTCTAAGGGCTACTGTGGACCAAGCCCACAGCGGGAAACCTATTGGGAGATGCGGCTTGGAAGGCAAAAGAGGAAGGAAACTCCTCCGTTTATCTCCTTTGAAAGGAACAACCATGCTTGGAGGTTGTTCCCTAACACAAATGGGGTAACCGGTTGGGAACAGAATGTGGAATCAAGAAACAAAGTTTATTTTGACTTTGGAGGAACCTCAGCAAACCAAATGAAGAGTTTCCATCGATGATAGCGACATATGAACACAAGAAGAAGAGGCTGATTTCAAGACTAAAAAGAAGCCATCATTACCTTCCTTAAACCAGAGGATTCTTCATCTTAGACCTAAGGCCTAATCACTGCAATTAATCAAAAAGCAAGAGCCAAGGAGGTCACCGGATAAAGCTTTCGGCCGGTCGAGAGGAGGACTATAAAGGGAGGCCATTAACGGCAAAAATGGCACCAACAACACTTCATATATCACCTACCACAAGCTCCATACGAAAAGAATCATCATCATCTTCATCAAGAAGTTCTCAAGAACCCTAAATCACTCTCAAAACAAGAAGAAATCAGTCTTCATCTTCTCCAAATCAGTGTTTTCCTCCACTGTCAATATCTTGTATTTTGATTCCATTGTTCTCAATGTTTCTTTCTTCTTTCTCCCAAATCTCACACCCAATATGTTTCCCACAAGCCCTGAATTAATAAAGAAGTTTTCAGATTCATTTTACTATCAAAGTAATACGTTTTTGGGTTTCCTGTTCATCTTTTTCACCTTCCTCAGTTTCTCCTCTATTGTAACTCGTTTCCTGTGGTAGGAAGTGTTCTTTGGATAGCAGCCAACGTTTTCTCTTTAATCTCGGTCTCAATCTCATTTTATAACCCGACTGGTATTCCCTTACCCAGATGGGAAGATGTTCGAGATGATCCAGATTGGGATCTTAGACCCATACTTGATCGCAAGAAGCAAAAGAGAGCGCAATCTTCACCACAGTGCCGCAAGACTATCTATCCTGATGGGAAGGTAGTCTATCGCTTATGAAGGTGCGCAGGGTCTCCTAAAGATCCTCAAGGAGATCCCAACACCAGTAGCTGTAACAATTGCAATCTTATAAGTTCCGAGCATGCGACAGGAAATGTTATAGAAGAGCCATCTGTTGCAGTCGACGAACATTTGGAGATTGTAGATATCAGTGGCAATCCTGCTGCACAGCACTGTGTGTCTATCAGTTCTTCTCTAAGCCCTGCTGAGAAGGAACAAGTTGTCAAAATTTTGAAAGAATATGAAGATGTCTTTGCATGGAGCTACAAAGACATGCCGGGCCTGGATCCTGCTATGGTGGCCCACTCATTGAATGTTCGGCCTGATGCAAAGCCAGTCAAGCAACATGCTAGAGTTTTCCACCCTACTGTAGAAGATCAAATCAAAGAAGAAGTGGAAAAGCTCTTAGCTGCAGGATTCATTATGCCTATCCAACACCCAATATGGTTGTCCAACATAGTTCCTATAAAGAAGAAAAATGGCAAAATTAGATGCTGCGTGGACTTCAGAGACTTGAACAAGGCGTGCCCCAAAAATGATTTTCCACTGCCAAACATGGATGTCCTCATTGATTCCACATCAGGACATGCCATGTTCTCCTTTATGGATGGTTCCAGTGGTTACAATCAAATCAAAATGACTCAAAAGGACGCCGAGAAGACAGCATTCAGAGCACCCATTGGCAATTTCTACTACACGGTGATGCCCTTTGGCCTCAAGAACGCCGGTGCCACTTACCAACGTGCCATGACTACCATCTTCCATGATTTGGTGCATCAAGAGTTGGAAGATTAAGTTGATGATGTGGTGGTCAAATCAAAGACAAGGGAAGGGCATTTCGATGCTCTAAGAAGGGTATTCAACTGATGTCGTGCTTACAAGTTCAAGATGAATCCTGCCAAATGTGCCTTTGGAGTTCCCACAGGAAAGTTTCTTGGTTTCTTTGTTCATAAATGGGGAATCGATGTCGATTAAAGCTGCATAAATGCCATCATAGAGATGAAGAGGCCTACCAATGTCAAAGAGCTGAAAAGCTTTCTTGGAAGGCTATCTTACATCCGGCGATTCATTCCAGGACTTGCGGCTAATACTACCATCTTCACCCCTTTGTTGAAAAGGGGGAAGCCATACGAATGGGAGCATAATCATGAAGAAGTTTTTGTGCATTTGAATAAGCAATTGCAAAACCTCCCGACAATGCAGTCCCCTACTGCAGGAAAGCCACTGAGGTTGTATTTGGCCATGACAGACACAACCATAGGCAGATTATTGGCCCAAGTCGATGAGCAAGGAGCAGAGTGCCCAATTTACTACATCAGCCGAGCACTGCAGGAACCCGAAAAGAAGTGTCCCAAGATCGAAAGAATGTGTTTGGTGCTGATTTATGCTTCTCAGAAGTTGAGGCACTATTTCCTAGCTCATGAGATCCATCGGATGACCAAGTCCAATCCAATCCGCTATCTTTTAGCAAAGCCGTCTTTGTCAGGAAGATTGGCCAACTGGCTGCTGCAATTGTCGCAGTACTCCATTTCCTGCCACAATCCTTCTGCCATCAAAGGACAAGCCATAGCAGATCTTCTTGCTCAAATCCTAGGGATGAAAGAGTAGGTCTTAACTGCAGAATCGGTGCAATACTATACTTTATATTTTGATGGGTCCTCTACAGCAGAAAGAGGAGGCGTTGACATTGTAATATTGGATGAAAAATCTCAAGCTTTCACATCGTCTTACAACCTCGACTTTCCATGCTCAAATAACGTTGCCGAATACGAGGCTTATCTCATTGGTCTCTTGGCTGCCAAAGAAAAAGGAATCAAGCATTTGAGAGTCAAAGGCGACTCAAACTTGGTGATTAGCCAAGTGAATAGAGAATTCGCACTAAAAGGGCCCACTTTGGCACCTTATAAAGCCATGGCGCGAGAGCTAGAACAGTCGTTTGAGACTTTTAAGATCATTCATATACAGAGAGGGGAGAATCGACATGCCAACTCTCTAGCCACCTTGGGGTCAAAGCTCACCTTTTTCGGCGATTCCTCCCAATTTGAGGTAGTCAGGCGAGTCTCCCCAGTTACCGATCTGCCCAAACAAGGGCCCACAGCTGAAAGAGAAGATTGGAGAAGTTCCATAAAAAAAGCTTTACTCTCTGATGATTCCCCATCGATCAAAGAACTTAGAGACTACACTTTGATCAATGGGGAGTTGTATTGTCGAATGCCTGGAGGAATTTTTGCAAGATGTATTGGGAAAGAAGAAGCAGAGCTCGTCCTCAAAAGAAACTCATGAAAAATCTTGCGGCGTAGCTCCTGAAATTAGTCTCTATCGAAGATTGCAGAGACTTGGCTACTTTTGGCCAAACATGAAGAAATAAGCATCCACTGTGTAGCAGGGATGTGAAAGTTGCAGTCTAACATTTGGCGAGAAAGAATGCCTTACCTTAGATGCTGCAGGAGATTGGCGACAGCCAAACTCAGATTTCTTGATTCATTGTGTTCTGCCGCAGGATACGAAGAAAGCATATGCCCTCAGAAGATCCGCGGCAAGATTCTTTGTGGATAACGGCATCCTATTCAGAAAAGGGTTCACTGGAGAACCATTGAGATGCTTGTCTGCCGCAAAAGCTATCAAAGTTATGGCAGAAATCCATTCCGGTGACTGCGGAGAACATCAAGGCAGGAAGAAACTCTACCAACAGCTGATATCATGCGGGTACTATTGGCCTCAAATGAAAAAGGAGTCCAAAGAGTATGTCAAGAGATGCTCAACTTGCCAATTCCATGGGGGAATGATTCACACTCACCCCTCGGTACTTCAAGACATGCGAACTCCTTGGCCCTTCCACACTTGGGGGCTGGATTTGATTGGTCCAATTCATCCCGTATCTGATGGCAAGATTTGGATCCTTGTAGCTACATAGTATTTCACGAAATGGGTAGAGGCAGAAGCTTTGGGAAAAGCAACTGGTCCTGCTGTAGCCCGATTCATCAAAGAAGCAATCATTTGCAGACTTGAAGTTCCCCACAGAATCATCACCGACAATGGCACTCCATTTGTTAACCAGTACGTTGGCAAAATCTTAGATGATTATGAGATCAGGCATACGAAGTCAACGGCTTATTATCCACAAGGAAATGGCCAAGCCGAAGCAACCAACAAAGTGTCGCTCAAGATTTTGAGCAAAATGGTGTATGAGTACAAGAAAGGCTGGACTACCCACTTGCCAGATGCTCTATGGGCTTATCGAGTCCATCCCAGATCCTCTACCGGTTTCTCTCCTTATTCCTTAGTTTATGGTGCTGAAGCTATCCTGCCGGTCAAAACTGTCAAGCCAACAGCAAGAATCTTAGCCTCCACTGATTTGGACAACTCATTTGTCATTTGTGGAGGGCAGAGATTGGTTGAGCTGGAGGTCGTGGACGAGATAAGAGAACAGGCTAAGGCCAACATGCAAAAGTATCAAGAATCCATGGCCAGAACTTATGGCAGGAAGGTCAAGCCTAGATCTTTTGCGGCAGGATAGCTGGTACTTAAGGCGGATGATCACGTGAGAAGGAATTGGCCTCGCCCATCCAAATTTGCTCCAAATTGAAGTGGGCTTTACATCGTGACAGAAGCCTTTTGACAGTGGGTATTGCGAGATCACTAAGCCCGATGAGCCAAACTGGTATGAATTAGTTAATGCCAAATGGCTTAAGTCCTACCATTGCTAAAATTCACATTATTTGCTTATTGGGTTGGCCTCTCTAGTTAGCCCATAGGATTTTGTAAATCCCTTGTACTTGGGCCCTTTTGATTATTACCTAAATAAATAGAGAGTTTTTATCACATACTTTGGGTATCCCATCACAAATTCTTTCATTCTATCATACTACACATTATAGCAGGAAAAAACATACTTAGCAAACACACAAATCCTGCTAAGGGTACCACCGTCAGGTATGGCTCTACCTAAGGTTGCCTCAGTTTTTCGATATGCATGGTTTGGTTTATCCTAAAGGTTCCCAAATTGTTCCTTTTACAAGGCACCCCCATTTCTCACCCATCACAGGCTACAAACGAAAAGGGTTCAATTTCAGTGGTAGTGATTCCCTAACCATTGCGGAGGTAAAACCTCACGAGAGTATAGATACTCCACTTCCTCTATCAGGGACAACAACACTTATGCAAATGCAACGTGAATGCAAAACAAACAAAATAAATTTTGAGGATTTTAAGCAATTTTATTAAGGCCTATGGTTAATGTTTAATTGTTCATGGCCTGACTCTCAAATGTCCCCAGTGGAGTCGCCAAATTGTCATAACGTGCAAATCGTGGGACTTGAGCGCTAGACGCATTTAAAAAGAGTCGCCACCAATCTTTTTTTTATCTAGGTGTGATTGGCCACCGAAATTTGATTGACCATTTTAATGTGTTCTTAATGTTGAATTAAGTTCATTAATAATGATTAACATCGGTATTTGTTACCAAATTTTAGGTTCGGGAGTTCGACTACGTATAGGGAAGGTATTAGCACCCCTACAACGCCTGTCAAAAAGACAGTACCATTTAACTAAACATTAACCTTTTAGCCTTAATTATTATTTTTAATCCTCTAAATTCATGATTGTTTGATTTTACTCATTTGATTAATATTAAAATTGTCTTCAATTTTCTAACATTTTGACAAAAATTTTGAGACAATTATCCTCAAGAGTATTCAAGAACTTTTAAATTTCTCGAAGAGGTTCCGTCATCGGGATTTTAGATTATTACCTTTATTTAGATATATTTCATTAACAATTCAAATTTTTAATTATTATCTTTATATACAGTCTCTCACAAGTTGGCAAGAATAATTAAACATCCATTTTAACTTATATCAATTAATTTTTATTATTATCATTTTTTATATATAGTTTCCCACAAATTTGGCAAGACTTTGAAGAAAAAAAAAATATTTACTATATTAAAAACCAGTTTGATGTAATTCCTTTTATTTAAGGGCTTCCCACATATTGGCAAAACCTAGTATTTATTTATTTGTTTATTTATTATTTCTATAATTGAATTTTCCATAGTCTTATTTAATGTTATTTATTTTATTTCCTTTTCTAATATCTTCTAAATCTCCCACAATTTGGTAAGATTTAGAAAATATTCTCTTAAGATTTTTTATCAATTTTTTATTATTATTAATGAACCCCTAATTATGCAAAATCCCCAAATTCCCCAAAAGATTGGCAGAATTTGATGGATTTATCTAATCTAAAGTAATGCATATGATTTTAAAATAGAACTAGGTTAGAACTCGTGCTTTGCACGGGGATTTATTCAAATTTTAAAGTAAATATTTAAAATTATAATTTATTTATGAATAATTCATTAGTTACATAATATTTTAATTTTAATTAGCAGCAAACTTGATAAAAGACTGAACATTATTTTGTATTTGACAAAAAAAAAACATTATTTTCTAATGAAAGTTTAGTTATATTGCAATATAATTAAAGGTAAAAAGTATTACTAAATCTTTATTTTACCCATACTATGTAAAACCTTTATAATTTGTTGAAAAATATTACTAAATCTTTATTTTATTAAACCTCTATAATTTTAAGAAAAACATTATTATTTCTTTTTAATGAATAATTATTTATTACAGCGTCAGTGAATCTTTTATATTGTACACCTAGGTTAAAAAAGTAATACATACACCATTTATTTCTTAATTATTTATGTATTTGATATTAAAAAATACACTAAAAAGATAGTATATGTCAACCCTTCAACATGGTTTGTACGATTTATTAAACTCCACTAACAGTGAATGTGATATTTTCATTTTCTTAATAACTAACAACACTTTTAAATTTTTATAAGTAACATTGTTACATCTTTTGCTCAATTAATTAAGTTTATTTAATGTTAAGCTTTTCAATAACATTTTAAATTTATTAGTCACCTTATAAATATTCCCTAAAAACCTTTTAGTAAGCAAGTTTTACAGTAATCTTATTAATGACCTTATTACTGTAAGTAATAAGTTTAGCAGTAATCTTATTAGTGACCTTATTTTGTAGTTCAATCCTAAAGTCTAAACCTTAATATTCAAAATTATTCCTTAAGGGGACACATGTCAACCCTTTAACCCCGCATAGGAATTCTGTTAAACTCCACTTATAGAGCTGGCAAAAAGAACCCGAAACCTATCCGAACCCACCCGAACCCGAAATTACCCGAATTGACCAGAAAAGTCAACATCCCGAACCCGAACCTGAAATTACCCAAACCCAAAAATACCCGAATTCGAGGCAACCCGAACCCGAACCCGAACCGAGCCCGAGATCAATATAATATTAAAAAATTAAAAAATTTTCATTATTGTTTAGAAAAATCACATTTCTTCCTTTTAATATTAAATAAAGCTATTACATATAAATAAATAAGTCCAAGTTCTTTATAGGTTCAATTAAGGGTCCATTAGCTTTTAATTTGTTTAATCTAAGGCTTGCATTTTGATGATTTGTTTAATTTAATACTTAATTTGTTTTAATTTGCTACAATTTAGGATTAATTAGCATTAAATAGTTTAAATTAGTGTTGAAATATATGTATTTTATATTTAATTCAGTTAATTTAAATGTTGCATACAACACACAACTTAATAATTGTCAGTGGCGTTGTCTTTCCAAAAAAGAGTTTTCGCTTTTAGCAAGTATGATCATTTTCTTCTCGAGACCTTTTACTTTTTTTCATCATGTGGGAATCTCTGAATGTCTCTAACGATAAGACGTTTCTTTCGTTAATATTTTTTTAACAATTACTCAATCTTTATATATACTTCCTCCGTTCCAAAGTAACAGTCGTTTTTTGGATGAATGTGGTCCTAGGAATATATTGATTATCATGTTATATTATATACTCTATGTTATTATATTATAATTATCAATAAACTTATAGTAAAATAAAAGATAAACAATTATTTTTCTTTTCAAAAAAAAAAAAGCTTGCACGTTGAATCAGGATGAGTCAGATATTCGGATCGTACTCTGAATATCAAAAGCGAACCCGAACCCGATCCGGGCCCGAACCCGACCCGAGTCCAAACCCAAAAATATCCAAACCCGATAAAACCCGAACCCACACAATTGCCAATTCTATCCACTTACAGTAATAAGATTATTGTAAAACTTATTAGTAATAAGATTATTACTTATTACAGTACAGTAAACCCGCATAAATGTTCTTTTTTTCATATGTTACCATTATATATGTTACCAAGATGCATAAATGTTCTTTTTGTCATATGTTATCATTTTTATAGAGGACATTGTTTTAGATATGAAAAAAAGAATATTTATGGTCCCACATTATTAATTTATAGAGGTTTTATTGTATTAAGTATTTTGGTAACCTTATAACAGTTCATTTAATTCTTTTGCTAATTTAATTGTTTTGATATTGTTCAAACAATATACATGTTACTTTGTAGCTCAACCCTATACCATTATCCCAAAATTCAAAACTATTCCCTAAGGGGGAACAGGTTAACCCTTTAACCCCGCATGTGCAGTCTGCTAAACTCTACTAACAATGTATTGTATAATTTTTCATATATAATAGATTTAACAAAAATATATAAAAAAATGCATGCTATCAAAATTTCTTAGAACTGTACTTCCATTAACCTTATAAGGTCTTGAGATATCACATTAAATATTTCATAAGTGACCTTATTTAGCTATTTTTTAGTAAGCTTATTAAAAATTTCGGTAACCTTATTAATGGTTAATTTAGTTATTTTGCTAATTTAATTGTTGTGATATTCAAACAATATACACATTACTTTGTAATTCAACCCTATACAGTAAATCCGAATATTCAAAACTATTCCCTAAGGGGAAATAGGTCAACCCTTTAACCCCGAATGTGAAGTCTGTTAAACTCCACTAACAGTGTATTGTTAAATTTTTCATATATTAGATTCAACAAAAAAAAGTACTACATATTACCAAAATAAGTAACCACTATTCCTTAATTTGACGTACCTTACCTTTTTAGATTTTATATATCCAAAATATGTGTTAATCTTATTAATTTAGGTGATAATTTCTTTCCATATTTAATATTGATGTTTTTAATGTTAATCTTACTAATAGTGGAGTGTATAATTTTTCAATTAATTATGTATTTAATGTTAAAAAAATACCCTAATGCATGTGATCAACTCTTTAAACCCGTATATAGAGTCTGCTAAACTCCGCTAACAATGGATAGTACTCCCTCTGTCCCTAATTAGATGCCCTTTTTTGGTCAACCAACATCGATATTTGACCATTGTTTATATAAAAATATATAAAGCAAAATCAATTTATAATACTTATCAATTTTGAATTGTAAAATTTTCAGCACATACTTTTTTTAAATTAAATTTTACATGTTTTTTTATAAATGATGGTCAAACATTGGGGTTGGTTGACCAAGAGTGGACATCTAATTAGGGATAGAGGGAGTATAATTTTCATTTAATAAGAAAAATGTCACCACAATTTCTTAGGACTTTATATAAATTTAGTAACCTCTTTATGCAACTTTTTCATTACCACTCCTTACTTTTAAAACTTCGTAAAGATAATAGACTGGCCATGAGTATTAATTTGAATTTTGAAGTATTAATAATTGAAAATAATATTGTTATTTTCTATACTAATTTCTCCTATTATCGTTTCATATACCTTTTAATTTATCCATAATTTGATTTTTTTTGGGTTTCCCATCCGGTATCCAGGGCTTTGCCCTGACTAATCCGGATCCGACCCGCGTCGCGCACCTGGTTATGGTGGATGAGTCTCCCAACAGGGGCAGCTGCGTACGCAAGGTCTCGAACCCGAGACCTGCTTAAGCTGGAACAGACCGCTTACCACTTGATCCAACCCCTTGTTGGTATTTATCCATAATTTGATAAATTAAGTAATTTCTTCATGAATTATTAATTAGACTGCATGGTTTGACTTTGTCAATGAAATATGCCATGTAAATGGGAGAAAAATGGTGAGTAGTTATTATCCCTTAAATTGAGATAATTTGGTAGAGGTATTACCCTAATATCTAATTTTTAAAATTTTCCTTTATGCCATGTAAATGGGAGAAAAATGGTGAGTAGTTATTATCCCTTAAATTGAGATAATTTGGCAGAGGTATTACCCTAATATCTAATTTTTAAAATTTTCCTTTAATTAATTATATTCCATCAAATTAACTCCATTCAAACTCATAACTTAGCCATTAAACTGAATACCTATATAGTTTTTCTCTACCTTATTAGGTAAAATTTTTGGCAACACCTTATTAGGTAAATTAGGAAGAAAAAAATTCTTGATGTAAAGTAAAATAAAAAGGAATGAGTTATCTTGGGTAACTAACATACTTGTGCGAATAATTAATATGGGCATAAAGATTCATATTACAGAGACAAAGTAACCTTGTCCTTCTTGAGATATCACATTAAGTATTTTTATAAATGACTTTAATAAGTTTATTAAACATTTCAGTAACATTATTAATTATTCATTTAGTTCTTTTATTAATTTAACTGTTGTAATATTCAAACATACATGTTATTTGTAGTTAAATCCTAAAGTCTAAACCTTAATATTCAAAAGTATTCTCTAAGGGGATATATGTCAGCCTTTTAACCCCGTATAGATAGTCTGCTAAACTCCACTTACAGTGTATTTTATAATTTTTCATATATAATAGATTTAACAAAAAAAGCACATTATTAAGATTTTTTTTATAATATTATAAGGGAAAAAATTTATAAGATTTTTAATAACTTAATCATATTTATTCGGAAACTATAATGAGGCTTTAGTAACTATATATAATTTTTTTGTAAAATTTTAATTAAGCAAGTTTAATATTTTCATTAAGTTTCTTAGTAAGCTTATCTAGCTTTATTAAATCATTTAGTAGTTGTATAAAGTATTTTAGTAACTTATTAAACTTTCATTAACCTTATAAGTTCTTGAGATATCACATTAACACATTAAGTATTTTTATAAGTGACTTTAGTAAGTTTGTTAAGTATTTCAGTAACCTTATTAATGATTCCTTTAGTTCTTTTATTAATTTAATTGTTGTAATATTCAGACGTACATGTTAGTTTGTAGTTTAATCTTATAGTTTAAATCTTAATATTCAAAAATATTCCCTAAAATGACACATGTCAATCCTTCAACCCCGCATGGGCAGATTACTAAACTCCACTTACATGTATATTATAATTTTTCATATATAATAGATTCAACAAAAAAAAAGTACATTATTAAGCTTTTCTTATCATAAGGAAAAAAAACTTATAAGATTTTTAATACCTTAATCTTATTTATTCGGAAACTTTCATGAGGGATTTAGTAACTATATATAATTTTGTTGTAAAATTTTTATTAATCAAGTTTAATATTTTCATCAAGTTTCTTAGTAAGCTTATCTAGCTTTATTAAGCAATTTAGTAGTTGCATAAAGTATTTTAGTAACCTATTAAACTTTCATTAACCTTATAAGTTCTTGAGATATCACATTAACACATTAAGTATTTTTATAAGTGACTTTAGTAAGTTTATTAAACATTTCAGTAACCTTAATAAAGGTTCATTTAGTTCTTTTATTAATTTAATTATTGAAAAATGCATGTTACTTTGTATAGTTCAATCCTAAATTCTAAACCTTATTATTCAAGACTATTCCTAAGGGGACATATGTCAACCCTTTAACCCTACATGAGCAGTCTGCTAAATTCACTTACAGTGTATTTTATAATTTTTCATATATAGATTTAACAAAAACAAAAAAAGTACATGATACCAGGGTTTTGCTACACGCCCCTCCATTTTGTCACACACAGTGTTCCCTCCTGATGTGTCTATCATATGTCAAGTCACATGTCATCATTTTATTGGTTCCAATACACCATTTATAAATTTTAATTTTTCTAACCCTTAAAATAAAATTTTAATTTTAATTTGGGCTAAACTTAGTGAATTAATTATATATTTTATTTCTAAAACCCTATAACAATATTATTAATTATGGAATTTACCCTTAAAATGAAAATAAAATTTTAATTTGGGACTAAACTTAGTGAAATTAGTTTTGTATTTTATTTCTAAAATCCTATAACAATAAATTATTAATTTTGAAATTTACCCTTAAAATAAAAATAAAATTTTAACTTGGGGCTAAACTTAGTGAAATTAAGGCTAAACTTAATAAAAAAATAAAAATAGAAAAAAAAAGAGAGAGAAAGAAGACACATGGCCTAATGTGTGATGGACACATCAGGAGGGAACATTGTGTGTGGCAAAATGGAGGGGCAAGAAATATTATTGTTTTTTAAATTTTTAGTGACCTTGCATTCTTAGAAATTTTAGTAACCTTTCATCAATATCCAATGTTACCAAATTTGTAGTATTATTTAACAAATAGAGGTAACATATAATGAAACACTATTTATGACTTTATATTAATTTATTTCCTCTCATCCTTAGAAATTTTAGTAAATTTTCATTAATATTGGAAGTCAATAAATCAAGGCAACATGTTACGAAAATTTCTATATATTTTACATGAATTTAGAAATCTTCTATCAATATTTAAGGTTAGCAAATTTATAGCATAATTCAAAAAATCAAGATAACATGTTACTAAAATTAATTACCGCTTTGAATAAATATAGATTATTGACAAACTTTTTCTTCTAATCAATTTTTCTTCATTTTAAATATTAATTAGTTACCATATACGATGAATTATCTAGGTGTAACCAATAGAGCATTTATTTTCTTTTTCAATAGTACTCTAATTATCAACTACTGCTTTATTATTATACAAGATTCTACCCGCGCGCGCTACGCTGCGCACGGTATGAATTATTAAGAAATAATGAAAAGCTCTTAATGAATAAGTCAATAATGCTTAGGACATAGTATAATTGATGAACATGATGTTAAGCGGAGTAAACATTACTATTATTGGTTTTAGTTGTATTGAATGGTACCTTAATGGTTTGTTTGTCAATTAAGTTAAATGTAAGAATGGTCATTAAAAATAACGTTTGCACATAAGAAACCTTAAATAGAATTGACCATTTATATAGAACACTAAATTAGTAGCTCTCGATAAAATCTAAAATCAATGAAACCAAAGATCTGCACTGTGGATAATTGTCTTGCCTGCTTGGTGAGATG
>AWWV01013798.1:0-10117 GCA_001974805.1 Corchorus capsularis | reverse complement strand
AGCGCTGGCCCAAACGCCCAGGCCTGGCGCGCAGGCCCGGCGCGGCCCAAGTGCCAAGCCTGGCGCGCGGGCCAGGCGCGGGCCAAGGCCTTGGCAAGGCCTGGGCCCCACGCCCAAACCAAAAAAAAAAAGGAATCTAGGCCCAAGCCCAAGTTAGAATAAAAGAAAAGAAAAAGGAAAAAGGGAAATAGAAAAATAATAATAAAAATAAGGAAATTAAAGATTAATTTGGAAATAAATATTTGGGTCTAATATATTGGAAAGTGGAATTACTATTTTACCCTTGAATGGGTAAAATTATTAAATCACCCTTAGGATGTTAAATTACAAAATTATCCTTTTGAGAGGAATTTAATGAATTCGACCTCATCGGTTTATCAAGTTCATATGATCATCGTATTGCTCTATAATGTTAGTAGGAACATAATTTCCCGTTTTGTCCTTGAGTGGGTAAATTACATTATTACCCCTAAGTAGTAAAAGCGTACTAATCTATTCCGTTGAGCTACGATTTCGAATCCGACTGACTAGGATCAACAACTATAACACGTAAGGAATGTCACCGTACTCTAAGAGAGTAGAGTTACCGATATTCCCTTGATGGGAAAATTACTGCTTTGCCCCTAAGAGAGAGATACATGTAAATAAAGTCGCATATTTAGAAATCGAAAAGTTATCGTAGTGATCCATTTGGGTGAAATTACCGTGTTACCATCGATTGATAAAAAATTACCATTATGCCCATTAGTCATCAAATTTACCAAAGTACCCCTAAGGGTAGAAATGAGAGAATTCGACTATGTCGCTCATATCAATAAATACGATTGCACATTGTGGAACCCACAATAAGTCCAAATGACCATTTTACCCTCGAATGGATAAAAATTACAAATTTGCCCCTAGATAAGGATTTGGCTTATCTAAACAAGATAATTGAACATGTAAGGTTAAAAGATTACCGTATCAACCTCTAGATGTTAAAATTATGATTTTGCCCTTGGTTGGGTAACATTACCGTTTTACCCCTCTGGACTTAATGTGATCAAATGAGATTTAAAAGTATTTTTGGGATCTGAAACTCGTATTAGAATCCTGTAAAACATAAATAGACGTGTTGAACTCCTTGATATTAGACCGTGGGTCTGGGTATATGTTTCTTGTGATCTTATTTCATCTCATTTAACTGTCTTGTTATTTCGGTTTGTTATTATAGTTTATAACTTTAATTATGATTATGATTTTAATGATTTTCTTTGTGTTGGATGTGCTTCTCAATCAGACGGCTGAGGCGCTGATCGAGACATCGGCTAGGCTCACAGTGGACTGACTTTGGGGGTGTACGAGTCCCCTGAACTGTGAGTGGGCTGTCCTCAACGGAGAACCCGTTGAGGAACTGTTTTATTACTGTTTTATTAAATTGTTTTATAAATGGTTTTTAATGAATCGTTTTGGGTGCATGAGCGATCTTGGAAAATGATTTTGAATTGTTGGTAAGCATACGGGGACTCGTGGACTGGACGCAGTCCAGGGAGTACGTATGGCTGATATGGTGGTTTACTAGCTAGTACTTGGATATGTTGGCGGACCATGAGATGAGTTTGGATCCACATGGTTCGTCGCTCCAGGCCCGACACACCATTATTTATATACCGGTTCGGCGTGTGCATAGGGGAGCTAAACTGGGTGTACTACGGCCACCACGCAGTGCCGAACCCAGGCCAACGTCAGGGGAACGGGCTTGTTGTTGGAAAAATAAGAAAAGTGGTATTTTTACTGATGATTTGATGATGATAAAGAAGCCCCTGACGGTTCCGGAGGTTGACTCGGGCCAAGGTCACTTCGGATATATTTTGATGGCAGCCCATGGTTTTAGACCGAAAATTGGATTTTGATACATGGTTTGATATTACTGATGGTTTTTATTATTACAAGCTGTTTTATAAACTGATTTGGTTGTGAGTGCACCCCACCCTCTTCTGATCCTCTTTTGAGGGTGGCTCACTCACTGGGTACATTCGTGTACTCACCCCTTCAAATTCTTGTTGTGTTTTCAGGGTAGTTAGGACTCTGCGGTCAAGTCGGTGGCATAGGATGTATTCACTGCTCTTAGAGGTACTTCTCACTACATGACGGGTCCCACTGGCATTGTCTCTGTTTATTGTCATTCCTTGTATCTTGTTTCTTATTTACTAACTCACTATTTGGATTTGATTTGGTTTTCGACTTAAAATACTTTTATTATCTCGGTTTTTGACGATTCCGCTTTTGCTGTGATTTATAAACTCGGGTATTTCAAATTTATTCTATGTTCTCGTTTTTAATGTTTTTAATCTGATATTGACGCTTCGTGTTGCTTCGGAGTGCGTGACCGGCCGGCACGTGTTTCGAGGTGACATGGCGGTTGTCCGTGCTCGACTTCCGGGTCGGGGCGTGACACTTAGAATTTTTAATAACCTTTATTTCTTACAAATTTTAGTAACCTTTCATCTGTATCACTGTAAAAAAAAAAACCTTTCATCAGTATCAAATGTTACCATATTTATAGCATTATTTAACGAATAAAGGTAACATATATTACTGAAATACTATTTACGATGACTCTACATGAATTTAGTTTCTCTCAACTTTCATCGATTTTGTCACCAAATTTCCCGCATAATTTAACAAATCAAGATAACATGTTTTAACAAAAAAAAAAACATTGTTATATTTCAAATTATAAGACTAATACATGATGAAATACATTGTTATATTTGTTCGGGTGTGTCACGCCCTGACCCGGAAGTCGAGCACGGACAACCGCCATGTCACCTCGAAACACGTGCCGGTCGGTCACGCACTCCGAAGCAACACGAAGCGTCAATATCAGATTAAAAACAATAAAAGCGAGAACATAGAATAAATTTGAAATACCTGAGTTTATAAATCACAGTAAAAGCGGAATCGTCAAAAACCGAGATAATAAAAGTATTTTAAATCGAAAACCAAAACAAAGTTAGTAAATAAGAAACAAGATACGAGGAATGACAATAAACAGAGACAATGCCAGTGGGACCCGTCATGTAGTGAGAAGTACCTTTAAGAGCAGTGAATACATCCTATGCCACTGACTCGACCGCCAGAGGGAACGTAGAGTCCTAACTACCCTGAAAACACAACAAGAATTTGAAGGGGTGAGTACACGAATGTACCCAGTGAGTGAGTCACCCTCAAAAGAGAACCAGAAGAGGGTGGGGTGCACTCACAACCAAAACAGTTCATAAAACAATTTTTAATAAAAACAACCGGTGATAACAAAACCATGTTTCTAAATCCAGTTCTCAATCTAAAATCAGGGCTGCCATCAAAACATATCCGAAGTGACCTTGGCCCGAGTCAACCTCCGGAACCGTCAGGGGCAAATCTGTCATATCATATGTCATAAAATCTCATGCCCGTCCCCCTGACGTTGGCCTGAGTCCAGCATTGCGTGGTGGCCGCAACACACCCAGTTTGGCTCTCCCATGCACACGCCAACGGCTAGCTTGCGTGTCGGGTCTGGAGCCGACGGCCATGTGGATCCATCACAATCATGGTCCGCCAAACAACAATCTACTAGCTAGTACTCCACCAAAATCAGCCATACGTACTCCCTGGGCTGCGTCCAGCCCACGAGTCCCCGTATGCTTACAACCATTTTAAATCCATTCTTCAATGGTAGCTAATGCACCCAAAACATTTAATAAAAATAATTTATAAAACAATTTATTAAATGTAGTAATAAAAACAAGTTCCTCAACGGGTTCTCCGTTGAGGACAGCCCACTCACAGTTCAGGGGACTCGTACACCCCCAAAGTCAATCCACTGTGAGCCTAGCCGATGTCTCGATCAGTGCCTCATCCGTCTGATTGAGAAGCACGTGCAACACAAGAAAATCATTAAGACCGGTATCATAATCAAAGTTATAAACCAAAGTAATAAAGCAGAATAATCAACCAAAACAGTCAGATAAAATAGAATAAAATCAGAAGAATACAAAACCCAGACCCACGGTCTAATATCGAAGAGTTTAACACGACAATTTATGTCATACAATGTTTCGAAACGAGTTTCAGAGTTGAAACATACTTTCTAAAGCTCATTTAATCATTTCTGGCCTCTAGGGGTAAAACTGTAATTTTAGCCTAGTAGGGGCAAAACGGTAATTTTAACACACGAAGACTGTTATGGTGATCCTCTATCATCAGTATGTACAATTAGCGCGTTTAGATAAGCCAAATCCTTTTTCTAAGGGTAAAGTTGTAATTTTACTCATTCGAGGGTAAAATGGTCATTTACACTTATAGGTTCCCCAACGTACATACGAATGTAATTATGTGAGCAACATAATCGAAATCTCTCAATTCCACTCTTAAGGGTAATTTCGTAAATTTGGTGGCCAAGGGCATAATTGTAATTTTATCGATCAAGGGTATTTCTGTAATTTACCTACTTAGAACATGGTGGTATTGCGTACGTGTTATATTTGCAGACAATAGTCGGTCGGATTCGAAATCGCGGCTCAACAAGTTAAACTTATCCACTTATAATACATAAGGGCAATATGGTCACTTTTACTAATTAGAGGTAATAAGGTAATTTACGTACTCAAGGGTAAAATGGGAATTTTATGCTCTTACAAACATTTCGGAGTAATTCGATAATTGTTCGGATTCAATAACGCAACCGATGTGATCGAATTCATTAAACTTCTCCTCTATGGATAGTTTCGTAATTTAACAACTTAAGGGTACTTTGGTAATTACACATGGTCAAGGGTAAAATAGTAATCTCACTTCTCAATTAATAGGACCCAAATTCTAATTTCTAAATTTCATATTTTCTTTTTATTTTTATTATTATTTTCTATTTCCCTTTTTCTTTTTTTCTTTTTTTTTTTCTCTTCTGTTGGGCCTAGGCCGCTTGGGCCTAGGTCCCAACCACTTGGGCCGCGCGGCAGCCTGGCCCAGCGCGCAGGCCTGTGTGGCCCGCAGCATTGGCCAGCGCCTGCGCAGGCCCAAGGCCTGCCTGACCGGCAGGCTTCCTTGCCACCGGCGGCGGGCCAAAGCCAGCCGGAATCTGGAATTTTCCAGATTCCGGCGGGGCTTCATTTGGCTAAAAATGGCCAATTAAGCCACTAATTACCCCATTATCACTCCAAAATACAAATTTAAAAAGATTCCCAAAATCTCTAAACACCATTTCAAGCAAATCCCAAGCTTCAATTCACCATTTAACACCAAATTAAAGAAATCTCATCAACAACATTTCAAATTCAACTTACCCAAAAACTTCAAATCCAACTTCTTGCTCCCATTGCCTCAAATTTGGTTCTTCCTTGATTTAATAATCACCCATTCCTCCAACAACAAAAATACGAAATTAAAATAGTTTAACTAACATCTCTAAAAGACCAAATTCAACTCATCAAACTTCCACTTACCATTGCTTATAATTCCACCTTAAATACCATGAACTTCCAATCTAGTTACATCAAGGGATAGAGCTTGGGATGATGTTTCATCCTCCTAGATTGCATGTTTAATTTGGGAAACATTTGAGTAAGAAATTTTAGAGAGAGGGAGAGAGTATAATGGGTTTCGGTTAGAGAGAAAAGTTTCCTCCAAATTTCGAAGGAAGAAGATGATTATAAATGGGTTTTAATCCTTTTTGGTAAAATATCATTCCAACCCCTCACATCTTGCTAGTTTTCTCAAATTGGTCCCAAAGTTTCCATTTTTATTCAATTGTCTCTCACTTTATTTTATTCTTACCGTACAAATTTAATTTATAGTCCACATTTGTTTGTATGGTATTACAGGGTGGCCACTTATTATATTTTTAAAACTGATTGTTAACTATTGTTACAAATAATTGTAAAAGTTATGATCTTTAAATTTTTATGAATATTATGTCTCAGGGTATTATTTCTAAGACCTAAATTAAAAAGATAAATTTATTTAATATATATATATATATATATGCTACTTTTGCAATAGAACCATCAGAATTGATTGTAGCCAACGGGTGGCACCCGTTGGCAATCATATTTCTTAGTTGATTGTTTTTTATATTAAAGGCTAAACCCTAAAGAGATACATGTGAAACCTTAAACCCTAATTAATTTCAAGGACTTTGCCCTGTTAAACTTCACTAAAAGCTCATGACTAATTGACTAACATTAATTTATATATATATATATATATGTTATATATTATAAGATATTTTTGAGAAAAAAAAAAGAATCAATGGTATTCTGTTAGAGATCAAAAACTATGAGAAACAATAACTTAAATTGTGCTAAAGATTAGAGAGAAAAAAAAAGAAGAGAGAGAGAGAAACTTTAATATGTTAGAATTTTAAATAAATTGTGCTAAACGTACTATTCTTATTCTAATTCTAAAGATGTATACATTTTTTTTAGGAACTAAAGCTGTACATTTGGTTGTTTATATAGTAAAAACAATCATCAATTATGGAAAAACAATGTAATACAGGTTTTGTCTCTATTTTCTTAATTTTAAATTCTAAATAGCTGAAATTGAGGCAATAATAATAGATTTTTTTTGGCACCTTATAATAATGCATCTAAGATAATCAAATTAAATCTGAAATTAACTTCTGGCAAAAAAAAAATCTGAAATTAACTTTCCCTGATTCCCTCCCAAATGTAACAAAATAACATCTCTCTCAATTAATAATGCATTTTAAGGCTTTTTAAAATGCATAGTCAATAGTTATAATTATATAAGATTTTCAATTAAAATCAGTTTTATTCCAGTAGAAATCAAAAACTATAAGAAACAATAATATATTTAGTATTTCAATATGATATTCATGAGAAGTAAAAAAAAATTATAAATAACATTAGCATTTGAAAATCTCCTCGAGTGATTTTTTTTTCCTTTTTCCCCTTTTAAGGTCTCTGCATATATTGCATTTTTTTAGATTGAAATCTTATATTGCACGGTTTTAAGTTAAACTTTTGAATCATATATTTTGATAAGTAGTTTAGAAAATAATATTTGACTACTTAAATAAGTGGACTATTTTTTAAAATTGTCAGACTAAAACAACATCAATTAAAGAAAAATAATAGTTAATTAATTAGGAATATTGACAATTTGGCTGAATCAAATAGATTAGGATTTTGGCCAAAAAAAATGGATATAGAAGTTATGATGTGTTAAAACTTGATTTGCAATATAGAAAATATTTCAAACTGTGGACAAAACCAATATCTCAAGTCCCTCACTAAGTCTAAGTAATAAGTAATATAAGTAATTAAGATAATAATACTATACTTGATACTATAAACTTTTCCTTTTTTTATTATTATTAATTAGTTTTCATTAAATTTTCATTCGATATTCTGCTAGTCACAAAATCCTAAATCAAATCAAGAATATTAAAAAAAAAATTTATAACACATATATGCTACCTATTATTGGAGCGAAAAATATATATGTAAGATTGTTCATATTATGATAAAAATGATTAAGGGAAAGGATTTCAAACTGTGAACAAAACTAAAGTGAAAAATGCACAAACATATTCAAGAACAACATATTGTTCTTGCTCTTACTTCTTACCAAGAAAAACAAAATCCCTAAATCTATACTACTTATCAACTATTTTATAGTAAAAATCATACAACAAAAACTTATTTCTTGATATATACATGAAGATGAATCCTAAACATATAAGGAACAACAACAAAATTACATAATTATTTTCTATCAACAATGAGGTATAGGGAAGAAGAAGAGGACTAATTAAACAAATAAAAAAATTTGTTAAGAAATATAGTAAGTTGATATTAAGATTGCAATCATAGTGAGGAACACGTTAGACTTGAATTTGGACCCATCAACGAAACAATGATTGAGAACCAGTGATGATTTACACACCTAAAGCCTCCATTCTATCCAAGCTTCATATTTTCTATTATCAAGACTGAAAAAGAAAACAGAGCAAAAGATTAACATAAAATTGATACAAATTGATCAAAACTAAAAAAAAAGTGTTAGATCAAAACAAAGAATTGAAACAAAGCTTTAAAAGCCAATCAATCTGAAATATCAAAGTAAGCCTTTTTATATTGGTAGAATTGAGTATTTAAAATTTAAAATTAATTTGATTGAGAGTTATTTACGTTAATGTAATAGGTATAAAAGGAAATTAATGTGAGAATATGATTCATGCTATTTGATGCCTATGAATTTTCATAATCAAATTAAATTCTGTGTAATTCTTTTTTTAATTTGAAAATTTCCGTGTAATTCAAATACTACAAAGAAATTGGTAAGAATGATTTTTTTTTTTTCACATCAATTGGTAAGAATGATTTAACTTTCCCTTTTTTAGAGTACTTTTATAGTAGTTATTAAAATTTAAATTGTTAATAAAGTTTACTTTGATTAGAATAGAAGGTAAGTTTGAACAAAAAAAGAATAAGAAGGTAAGCACGTTATTACTCAAAATGGCATTATTCTTGAAAGTGGGTAATAAAAATTTGGTTTTCAAATTTTAATTATTCCGTGTATCATAATGAAGGCTCCTAAATATACTCCTTTTTTTTTTTTTTTGCCAAGAATATACTCCATGATAGTATATGATTTATGCCAAAAATTAAGCTTGAATATAGCTAATTGAATTAAGATTGTAGTAGAAAAGGTCAACAATAATGAAGATTGGAGCCAATTAACATTTATTATACATTGTAAATAGAAACTATTGCAGTTGGAAATATAGAAATTACATAGAAATTCAAATTGAAATCAATGTTAATACTATGCAATATATTCATCCATAATTTCGGTAAATATAGTAATTCAAAAAATCATTCCAAAAATTTAGTATTGAAATTTAAGTCAATAATATTAATTAATTTAATTAATTTAAATAGTTTAACATATAAAATATTAAATAAATATCTTTTATTATAGACACGTGTCAATCAATGGGGTATAACACTTGTCGAGATTTGGAGGCCTCAACATTTAAAGAGTTACCATACGTGTAGTGTACATTGTTTTAAATATATACTAGGTTAGAACCCGTGCGATGCACTGGGATTTGTTCAATTTTTAAAGTAAATATTAAAAATTATAATTTATTTATGAATAATTCACTAATCACATAATATTTGAATTTTAGTTAGCAGTAAACTTGATAAGGAATGAACGTTATTTTGTAATGAAAGTTTAATTACGTTACAAAATTAAACGAAAAAAGTATTATTAAATCTTTATTTTACCAATACTTTAAAACTTTTAGTAATTTGTTGAAAAAAATTAATAAATATTTATTTTACAAAATCTTTTAGTAATTGTTTCTTTTTAATGAATAATTATTTAATATAACGTCAGTGAAATTTTTATGTTGTACACGTAGGTTAAAAAAGTAATACATACATGATTTTCTCGACAATCATTTGATACATCGTCAATAGAGTTTTTATACTACAAATGGACTGAAAACTAACACATACACTTTATTACTTAATTAATAGTGTATTGAATATTGAAAATATACCCTAAAAAAGTACATGTCAACCCTTTAACCCCGAATTAAAATCTGTTAAACTCTACTGATAATGGATGATATAATTTTTCTATCTTAATAACATTGCAAGCTTTATAATAAGGATTATTATACAATACAATGTCAATGTAAATTTTGGACTCCATAAGCAGGTTAAGAAGTTGACACATACCCATTTCATAATTAATTAAATATTTAATATTAATACATATTCCCTAAGGGTACACATGTCAACCCTTAAAGTTAAACCTCGCACGTGCGGCCTGCTAAACTCCACTGACGGTGTATTATAAAATTTTCTTATAGGGTTATTATACAATACACTGTCAGTGTAAATTTTGGACTCCATAAGCGGGTTAAGAAGTTAACACATACCCTATTTCATAATTAAATATTTAATATTAATACATATTCTCTAAGGGTACACATGTCAACTCTTAAAGTTAAATCCCGCACGTGCAGTCTGCTAAACTCCACTGACGGTGTATTATATAAATTTTCTTATAGGATTATTATACAATAACACTGTTCAGTGTAAATTTTGGACTCCAT
>AWWV01013796.1:0-15624 GCA_001974805.1 Corchorus capsularis | reverse complement strand
ACTTTATAATTATTTTATTTTTACCATTTTAATTTAAAAGGTTATTGTAATTGACATGTTACATTTGATAGTTTAATGTATTGTGATTAAAATATATTATTTTCCTAACGCGCAATTATTTTATTTGATTTATAATTAATTTTTTGCTAGACAAATGTAACCGTTAATGTGGGTTTAAATTTGCAATTTTATTTTGTTAATAATTTCTTTGTTTGTGATGATTTCTTTTGTTTCTTTGATAGTAAAATCCAATGTATATACAAATGAGCTGGTCGGGTTGGATTTGGGTTCGGTTATTTGGGTTAGGTTAGTTTCGGGTTAAGGAAATTTTGGGTCATAAGAATTCGGTTAATTTTCAGTTTTAGGTTGGGTTGGATTCGGATCGCTCAAATGTCGGGTCATTTGGGTTTGGATCAATTTTGGTTCGGGTCTTTTTCAGTTTCGGGTCATATGGTTTAGATAATTTCAGGTTTGAGCCTCCGATTTTCAGGTTCAATTATTTTCAGATTCGGATTATTTAAATATAATTAATCTCGATTCGGGTAATTTCGGATTAATCTCTCGGATTGATCTGAGTCGGAATGATTTAGGTTTGGGTCATTAAGGATTTGAGGCCAGGTCATATCATTTTCGGATTGAGCGGATTTTTTGGTCGAATCGGGTTGGATAAAGTTTGGCTTCAGGCGATCGAGTCGGATACCCGTATTCGAGTGAAATTTTGTCAGCTAATAGGCTTCTTTAGGATAAAATTAGTAGTATACTTAAGATTTTAATTTTAATTTAATTCAAACATATTAGGTCACGTGCCACATGCAAGGCACGTGAAAGTGATAACTAGTTGAATCAAATATATCATATAATTAGTAACATCATCTAAAATAGGAAAATAACCAAATTGATTTAATTATCATATTCTCTAATTTCTTTGCTTTGGATTCAACGAAATGTAACATAAAAGTTTTTATAAACTTTTTTTGGCATCTATAAATTTTAAATTAAGAACTCCAAAAAAAAAAAACCAAAACGGGATTACTTATCAAATATATCAAAAAGAAAGAATATTATACTTTTTGATCAACATCAATACAGAACCATAGTTTCCATGAAATATCAAGATCATTAAGAAAAAAATTATAAGAAACAATAAAATGGAAAGAATAGTAACTGATTTTCTCACGAACACGTGCAATAATGAAGAAAAATAAATTAAAACAGAATTTAATATTAAGAAATACAACAACAAAAAGATATGGTACTACATAATTTGCTATCAAAGAAAAAGCAAGGCAAGAAAAAAAGTAAAAAAACTAATAAAAATAATTAAATAGTTCTTGAATGTAGGCTGATAGCATAAATGGAAGACAATAACATAATATTATATATAATATAATAATAATTATCAAAGAGATAACATATATGAAAAATAACAATACAAATGAGAAAATTCCAATGAAGAGAAAGAGCTAGAAAAAGAATACTGATAATGTTCAAAAATTGATAGATTTAGGATGTTTATATAGGGGATGATATGCTTTGGAATTTTATGTAATTAATACCATTAATTAATTATTGATTTATGAAATTATGGAACTAATTGATTGATTGAAAATTGAAGTGATTTATTTTTATAAAAAAAATGATTTATGGAAGAGAGACAAAGAAATAACCACTGGAAATCGTAATATTATTGCCACAAATAGTTATCTAGGCAAATCATATATTTTACTTTGAAATTACAATTCTCGTTAGATGATTTATTCAATTTGACATTGTAATCAATGATTTGAGCTACTAAAATCAAGGGATTAACTTTATATGTGAGTTTGACGCCAAGATGATCCTTGATCTTTTACAAGCTCCTGGTGTTGAGTATCACCCTTTTGGTGCCTTGCTAATGGATATTCGTGAAATGTTGACATGGGAGTGGTCTTGCACGCTTCAACATACTCTTCGTGAAGGCAATTTTTGTGCTAATAAATTGTCAAAGATGGGTTGTGATTTAGATGTTGATCTCGAAGTTTACCATGAGCCTCCGTTACCGGTCATTGATGCACTCCAAGCGGATAGCCGAGGCGTGGCGTTTCCTCGTGGATTCAATCTAGTTTAGTTGTTTTATCTTTCATGTTTTCACCAAAAAAAAAACTTTGATTGACATTGTATATAATATGGTATAATTGCCGTTTGAAATAGAAATATCATATATAGAAATAGTGTAGTACAAAACAAAAAAATTATTACATGGAGAGAATACACTTATTTCTTAATTTTGTGTAGTTTTTATTTTTCCTTAATTATTTGAGCTTTATATGAATGGAAGGTAAGTTTAATGATCAAATCGGATTCCATCAATTTTTTTTTAGGAATCTATCAAATTTAATATATAGAAAGTAAAATAATCCTTCTGTTTATACCGTAATTTACACCTAGGGTAAATTAGGAATTGTGATCCAAGTTTGATTAAATTAAAATCACCCTAATTCAATTTGGAGTTGGAAAAGCCTTGAACCAAAACCTAAGAAATTAATTGGAAATTTATTTGTAATTTAATTATGGGAGGTAATTAATAATTTTCAAGGTTAATAAATATTTTGTTACACCATCAGGACCAATTAATTGGTCTAGATGATCTGAATGATAAATTGAAGGCAACACCATCAGGATCAATTTATCAGTCCCGATGATTTGAGTAATTTTTAATTGACAACACCATCAGGACCAATTTTTTGGTCCAGATGATCTGAATGATAAGTTGAAGGCAATACCATCAGGTTCAAGCTATTTGTCTCGATGACATGGCTTACTTTGTTTCCAAATAGAATTTTTGACGTGGCCATTAGTGTTGATTTATATCATCAGACGCTTATCATCAGGAGAAGTTGATTGGTGTCGATGATATAACCAAAATACTGATTTAGTTTCTTTTAGGCCGAAGTCGATACGGGTTAATCTTCCAAATATGAAGGCTACGGGCTTAATTCCCAAAAGACAACATCATCGGCTTCAATTAATTAAATTAGCCATGATTTGAATTGTTAAACCTAGATCATCAGGACATTGAGAACGGTATCGATGGTGAAGAACAAATACTCCATCAGCTTGAAGTAGTCGGTGTCGTTGTTTTCAATTAAGGTTAATAACCCAGTCCAAGAGCATTCACGTATTCATCAACACAATAATAGTCAAATCCGCGTAAAGAGGAGAAAATATCAAGCATTCACACGTGGAGAAGTTGACTAATTGATCAAATTCAAATTGATGTTGATGGCTTAAGTAATCAATTTGAAGTTGACGGTGGAAGACAATATCAATTGACATCGTTGATTGCAGATTTACAGCCTGATTGTCAGCGTGGTACCATTAATATGAAGATCCCATGATTTGTGGATCTTGATTGACAGTATGACTATATAAGTGGAGCCATCTCCAACGTGAAAACTGCTCTCCGGACAACCCTTCCCCTGCGAAAATACAAACCTCTCTCCTGTAGAGATGTCAACTTTTGTTTGATCAACCTTTTTCTTTTACTTTTCGTCACTCTTGTTCTTACAAGTTGTAATCTTGCTTCTACAATTCTAGTGAAATCCTACTTTTCCAATATCTTTGTTATCTTCAATCTCTCTCTTTACTTTCAAGAATTACCCAATAGGTTTAATGATTTAAATAGTTTTCTGTGACTTTAAACCAGAACTCACAATCTGTCTGATCTCTCTCGCTTTCATAAGCTTGATTTACTTTTATGATTTACAAAAGCTTTTTGTTATTTTTTCAACAAAAATAACTGGCACGCCTCGAACCTCTCTCTTTCCTCAAAGAGATTCAACGTCAAAGACCTTTTAGGGCGCACAAGGAAAATTTGGCGCAACATCTCTTTTTGGCACGCCCAGTGGGACCACTTTGGGTAATTTCTTGATCTTTTTCGATTCCGTTTTATTTTTAATGTCTATTGTTTTTGTTTTTGTCTCTTTCTACAATTTTCAAGCACAACACTTCCAAACCATTGGAAGTCTTTTTTCTACGTTCTAACCAAGAACAAGGCGTTTGGTTAGTCCAATCATGGGAGATCTAGCCCAAAAACTTCGGACTAAAATAGGATGGCTATATTTTAGCAAGAAGCTCAGTTTGAGCATGGACCATCATTTCGGCTTGCTCGGCTTGAAAATAAGGCATGGTCATGACTTGAGCGAATCGGCCAGATCATTTGAACTGCAAGCATGAAAAGGATTTGGTATATTTGCAAGAAGAGGAACAACATGATGGGTGAAGTTGATTGCATTCGAAGCAGATCTAACATAGAGTGGATATATTTTCACAAGAGGCTCAGTTTGGATTCAAAGCATTCATATGATTTGCTCGACTTGGGAATAAAGTGCTTGTTCAGATCAGAATTTACCATATGGTTAAACCCATCATAACGGAATACTTGAACAACAAGTACGAAAAGGATAAGGTCAAGTTACAAGAAGATGAGCAAAAGCTGATGGATGAGTTTGACTGTGTAGTTCTCCCTCGTGATATGCTCGGGGGGCAACCATCGGAACAACCGCAGTCTGAAACTCAACCATTTGATGAGGATGAGGTCGATGAGACAAAAGAAGCAGATGATTTGGCGGATGAGGAAGAAGATCTACCTGACTCCAACAACATGCCCGAGGGGCAACTTTGCGTTTTATCTGATGAAATCACCAACTCAGATGAGGTAATTGAATCTGATGACGTTGGAGAACCATCACCTAATACCCTAGTAGCTTTAGAGGGTGGCGATGTGATGGCTTTGATGGAGCGGCACCCTGAAGATGAACAACACCAGCGCCACTTTGAACTAATAGAGTTATGTGTGGTTATTGAGCCCGATGATGCAGATAATGACGAGCGTTTTGAAACTGAGGAGGATGAAAATTCTCCCAGTGACGAGTGTTCTAAGGAAAATGAAGTGGTAGATGGAAAAGTTACATTCGGGGGGCAACTTTCTAACCACTCATACTTTGAGGAAGCTGATGGTTCCTTGGAGACCGTCGACTCAACAGAGATCGAAAATTCTCTCGAAATCAAAGTGGGTGTTGACAACCTAGAAATTGATAGTTTTTTAGAGCCCGACGCTAATAAAGATGGGAATTTTCTTGAAAAACTTGAGGGTTTTCTTCAGCATGGTGACGGATGGCCCAAAGAAGATCTAAACTTAGGAGCCGACATTATCGATGTTGGGGCTGACGAGATTGGGAAAAATGAAAGTCCTCCTGATGAAGATGAGGATGAGTGGTGTCCTGAGCTGTTTCCAACGATGCCACTTCCAACAGCACTACCTCCAATAACAGCACCTCCAATTGTGTTGTCCTCGACGGTTCTCGTTCCTCTCGTTCCTCTTGTCAGGAACTTGATGTAGATGGTAGATACCCTCAATCCAAGGAAGACGGTGATCCACCTAAACTCAACAGTCACAACCATCATCCGGGGGTCATGGATGGGTTTGATATTACGAGGATCAGCTCGATAGATCCATTTTGGCCAACGGAAGAGAAGGACCGATCATTCAACATGGCGTTGTTTGACAAGGACAAAAGCAATCACTCCATCGTTCCGGCCAACACCGACAATAAATTACTTCCCATGGGTCGGCCTATTCCTTCAAAGCTGACCACCTCACCAGTGCCGACGGTATGGGTTGGTAATAGCGCATCCTGGAGTGGTAATGATGAAGTTGATGGCTTAACGGGACTGAGAGCTATTGGTGACTGGCATGATAATGATGAGATTGATGGCTTAGCGGGACTGAGAGCCATTGGTACTGGTTAAGAAAGACCAACATCTTGTATGGAGCTAGTGATCTTCACTAGCATGGGGTGGACATGTCTTCATCGGCTACCCCAAAAAGTTACTTTTATATTTTCTGCATTTAATTTTCCAATAAAATGGTTGATCGGAACAACATTTTGCATCTCGTTGGGGGCTTATATTTCATTAGGCAATGTTGCTGCACTCCATACCTAATGAAATAGGGGGAGCAATGTTTATACAGTAATTTACACCTAGGGTAAATTAGGAATTGTGGTCCAAGTTTGATTAAATTAAGACCACCTTAATTCAATTTGGAGTTGGAAAAGCCTTGAACCAAAACCTAAGAAATTAATTGGAAATTTATTTGTAATTTAATTATGGGAGGTAATTAATAATTTTCAAGGTTAATAAATATTTTGTTACACCATCAGGACCGATTAATTGGTCCAGATGATCTGAATGATAAATTGAAGGCAACACCATCAGGATCAATTTATCAGTCCCAATGATTTGAGTAATTTTTAATTGACAACACCATTAGGACCAATTTTTTGGTCCAGATGATCTGAATGATAAGTTGAAGGCAACACCATCAGGTTCAAGCTATTTGTCTCGATGACATGGCTTACTTTGTTTCCAAATAGAATTTTTGACGTGGCCATTAGTGTTGATTTATATCATCGGACGCTTATCATTGAGATCTGTTGTATACGAATTGAATTAACAAAGGTGATGACCTTAGATTTGATTTGTTACTAAAGAGTCCCAATGTAATTTTGCATCTGATTTGCAAAATTGCGTTTTAGATTGGCCATGCACTTCATTCTTAATGCAGTGTTAGTTAGCTCTCTGCACTCACGGAGTATTCTTAGGAATACTCACCCTTTCAAATTCTTATTGTGGTTTCAGGATAATTAGGACTCAACGTTTCTTTTGAAGATCGAGTCGGTGGCGTAGGTTGTGATCCCTACTGATAGAGGTACTTCTCACTACATGACGGGTCCCACTGGCATTGTCTATGTTTATTGTCATTCCTCGTATCTTGTTTCTTATTTACTAACTCACTATTTGAATTTGATTTGGTTTTCGATTTAAAATACTTTTATTATCTCGGTTTTTTGATGATTCCGCTTTTACTCTGATTTATAAACTCGGGTATTTCAAATTTATTCTATGTTCTCGTTTTTATTGTTTTTAATCTGATATTGACGCTTCGTGTTGCTTCAGAGTGCGTGACCGGCCGTCACGTGTTTCGAGGTGACATGGCGGTTGTCCGTGCTCGACTTCCGGGTCGGGGCGTGACAATTTTATTGGTATCAGAGCATTTGATTTTTATGCTTGTTTCGTAAGTCCAGTGGGCCTGTAGTGAGTTAGGAAAAGTTCCGGACACATACGTGTCCATCTGCCTTTCTGGCATATGTTTTGTTTTAAATATCAAATGTTTGATTTTCTTTGTTTTAATACTAACTTCGGGTCTCTTCAAATGATTTTGCTTTTAATCTCAAGTTCCGTGTCTCTTCCGTTCATGTTGTCTAAAATTCTAAACTCGTTGCTTTTCTTTAGAGTTTATGCCACCAGAATGTGATCAATTCTTATTACGATTTGACCTCGTTAAGAGAACAAATTGAAGAATATAAATTCTCTACCATTCATTCTCCAGGTAAATGTCGATATTGGGATACTCATAACTTGTCGTATACATGTTTTTCCTACTCGACAACAGCTGTTCTTTCGAGGCCGTTTTCCCAAGCGACTATGCAAGACACCAACATAAGTGCTGGCAACACGAACTGTGAGAGTACAAAATGGGAACAAGGGTTGATCGCGATGTAGGCAAGGAAGTGTAACAAGAATTAAACGTGTTCCCTGAATTCGGAGATAGAACCTTTAGGATGAGTTTATGAATTGTGTAGTACAATGTAATCCTAATTCAACCCTTTTTGGCAATACCGAGTAAGTCTAAGTGTGACTACCTGCAACACTCAAACGTGTGGCAATAATACATCAATTTCTAGGTAATGAGCGATGGTAACCAGTGGCGAACTAACCACTTGAAGAATAAAACTGAGCTAGAAGTTAAGAAGAAATGATTGAGCAAGATATTGTCAGGTCAATACCTATGTTTTGGGTGTTACAATGTTGTTAATAACGAATGAAGATGGAAGTTTGTGGTTGGCGATTAATTAAAAGTAATTACGCTAGTAAGTGGGGATAAACAAGTGTCGGTTGTGGAAGTAATCAAATGTCCATTTTATTAAAGGTGCGAGTCTATCCCATGATGGACTTGTGGTCAGAGAATCATATGTTACTGTCCAATTGGGTGACTTGAAGGAAGTGGCTTTTAAGAATGAGAAATATATTTTGAATTATGAGACGAGTTGACTGGATAAGTTAAAGACTCTCACTGAATCTGAACAAGATCGTCGTCATCAACACTGTTGTTTAATTAAGTATTTGATTGAAGTTAAAGATAAGTTGAAGCATGTTGGGTGCTAGCACCAATAAAGGTTTGCGTGTACTAAAAGCATTACATCGGAAGTCATCCACCGCTATGGTTAGGGTAACTTTCTTGTAATGCGCTGAAATCGCTTTCAACATGCACACATAGAAGTAGAATTGTAGTGAGGCGTGTTCAAGTGTGAAATCGAGCTTAGAATCACCTATCGAAATCGTAAACCTTGGAAATTCGGTGGGAGGTTTTGTAACAAGATTCAGAGGGTTAAGGTTGTTCTAGCAACTAAAGTTATTTAAGGAATTGAGGAATCCGATAGTTAGCCTGGCATAAGACGAGACAGCGCAAGACATGTTGCGATAGTCTCGTATGCCAACAAGTAAAGATGGAGTACTAGAAGTTGAAACTACTATAATCGGTCTTGAAGTAAAATGAGAATTACTTTTCTGAACTATGAATGTAATAACAGAAGGAAGTTGAAGTCATTGCACCATTCCACCTTAAATGGAATGGATGTAATGTAATGACCCTCCAAACTTTAACGGGTACCTTGTAAGTGAACATTATGATCTTTCAAAAAAAAATCGAGATTTGGTCTTATTGGAATTTGTAGGCAATGAGGACTATCAATTGGTGAGGGTTTGATTCTATTGAAGCACTAGAAGTAAAGGATTTAAGACTTTGTAGAAGTAGAATGGAGCTGGTGGAAGAAAACGTTTAAAGCTAAATATATTGATGAGTTGAATGAAGGAGTAAAGGTTATACGAAAGGTTAAAGCGACAATAGACTACAAGTAGAATGGATTTAAGACTTTGTAGAAGTAGAATGGAGCTGGTGGAAGAAAACGTTTAAAGCTAAATATATTGATGAGTTGAATGAAGGAGTAAAGGTTATACGAAAGGTTAAAGCGACAATAGACTACAAATAGAGATATACCTATATTTGGATATAGGATATGGAAATGCATGAAGGAACCGTTGTCAGATTGGATTTTGAAATTCAACTAGATTGAGACTTGGGATAATGACGAGAAGTTCTCAATGTTAAGAGTTTGGTAGTTGGCTTGTGATAGACAAGAAGCTAAATGGAGGATTGTAGACAACTATATCAAGAATTTTATTTTGATCAAATAAAAAAGAGAATTCAAGGAAGTAGTGGTACAATGGATAAGCCTTGTAGTGCATGGTTAAGGGTATCGTTGGAGTTTTAACGTATATGTGATTTAAGTTCGTACCTAAATTTCGCGGACGAAATTTTCTTAAGGAGGGGAGAATTGTGAAGGCTAAACTAATTTTGTTTGACTTAGAATTTTATAAAGAAAATTATTAGAGGATTAGTTTGGTAAGTGGAGGATTAAATTGAAGGAAATGCCAAGTTGGGGCTCAATTTATTGTAAATAAGAGTTCTAGGATTTAATTGAAGTGGTGCATTAATGTAGATGGACCAATTGGCAATTATGCCAGTTGGTAAATTAAAAACACCCATTCCATTTAATTTTAATTTCAACCCGTAAGTCCTTTTTTTTGTTTCTTCTTGTTTATTTCCTTTCCTTCTCTTTGCAAGCTCTCTCCCTCTTCTCTTTCCTCAATGCTCCACCAATTCATGACCAAATTTAAACATGCAAACAAAGCAAAGGAAGCTCCCTTCCAAGCTCTTCCTCTTGGTATAACTAGATTAAGAATTCATGGGATTTATGTTGGGTTTCTAAGCAAAGGTAAGAGAAGTCAAATCTTTTAAGAATTTCATGTTTGGAGTTGTTTTGAGAAAGGTTATTAATTAAGTTTGTGTTTGGGAGGTGGAAGCAAGGATTTTGGAAGCATAAATGGGCACTTGAAGGAGTAAGAGATTGTGTAATTCGGATTTTGGGTAAGTGGTTTTGATTGTTTGATGAAAAGTTGGAATTTGATGTTGTGATTGTTGGGTTTTTGTTGTTTTGAAGCTTATTATATGTTTATGTTAGTTTGGGTGATGATTTTATGTACTGGGATTGGAAAATAGGTGTGAATAGTGGAAAAATGGCTCAAAATAGCCAAATATATGGGCTGTCGGAATCTGGAATTTCCAGATTCCGGTGAATAATCCGGCTATCGGAGAAGAAGAAAAAAAAAAGACTATTTGGGCCGCGCCAAACGGCCCAAATGCTAGGCCCAGGCGCAGGCCTGCGCGGCCCAGCGCCAAGGCCAGGCGCGGGCCAGCGCATGGCCAGGCGCGGGCCAGCGCATGGCCCAGCACCTAGGGCCAGGCTTGGGCCTCACCAGGCCCAATCAAGGAAAAAAAAACAGAGAATGAATTGGGCTTTGGCCCAATAAGAAAAAGAAGAAAGGGGAAAAGAAAAATATACTAGGCTAAGGCCCAATTTTAAAATAAAAGGGAATAAAATAATAAAAATAAAATAGGAATTTTAATTGGTGAGTAAAGATTACTATTTTGCCCTTGGACGGGTAAAATTACTAAATTACCCTTAAGTTGTTAAATTACGAAACTACCCATAGAAGAGAAATTTAATGAATTCGACCATGCTGGTTGGGTTAGTAAATCCGAATAACTATCGAATTGCTCTGTAATGTTCGTAGGAACATAAATTCCCGTTTTATCCTTGAGTGGGTAAATTACATTATTACCCCTAAGTCTTAAAAATGTACTAATCTATTCGGTTGAGTTGCAATTACGAATCCGACCGACTAGGGTCAACAACTATGACACGTAAGGAATGTGACCATACTCTAAGAGAGTAAAATTACCGAAATACCCTTGTTAAACAATTTACTATTTTTACCCCTAAGGATGGAAATGAGAGAATTCGACATGTGTCACCACGTTAGTTCTTTATTGTATAATAGAGTTTGTCCAGAATTTGAAAATCGGTATTTGTTCTAATTATCTTGTACTCCTAAATGATTAGGATTAAATCGAGAGGGACATAAGTACGTCTTTACGTCCGCAAGGAAAATTAACGGGAGTATACGAACCTCCCGAACTGTGAGTGCTTTGTAGCTATCTTCATTTCATTAGAAAAATGCTTTGAAAAATGCTCTCATGTTTTATAAATATTGTTTTTAAGAGCATGGTTTAATAAGGTTTTCTTAAATGGTTTAAGTGCATGGTGTAATCTCATGATGGCCTGTTGCATGATTTGATATGTTTTAATATTTGTACTGAATGACGATATTGATTTGATTTGGGGAAATGTGAGCCAATGTTATTGATACATGGTTGTGTTTTGATATACGATGTGATGGGCTATTGTCTTGCTTGATAAATGATGATTGTTTGTGATGATTTTCTTTGGCACGAGCCGAGGGCTCTGAGTGTTGCAACGACTCTTGTTTGGTTAAGTAGTCCACGGACCGCCTTTTGAGGGGTGTGGATGAGTGTGACCTTATGTGGCGGGCGCGGAGATAGGCCACTAAGGAAATTAGTGGGTGTAGCTATGGAGTGCCAAGTAGCAAAACCCACGCCAACGTCAAGGACTGGACCTGATAAGGTGAAACCGAGTTTTAAGTGATTTTTATGATTTGCAAGACTATGAGTTAAATAAATGATTTCAGGAACTTTACGTATTGTTCATAAATTAGTCCTTGACGGTTCTGGTGATCGGCCCTGGCGCAAGGCGATACCAGAGATGTTTTCTTGGCATTGGTCCAAATACTTGCTGCTTTGATTTAGAGGCTCAACATATTCTTGTATACACATATATTTTCATACGGTATAGGAATCTATGATTTTACTGCGGATTTCTAAATCGACAGGTCATAATTGATTTGATATAAATAATTTTTACTTACGTACGAATTCTTGTTTATCTTATGATTGTTGGTTTCATATAAGTTGGGGCTATGATTTTAATGGGTGTTTTGATGTTGCTTTGATATATATACGATACTAACGTACAAAGTATGATTTTCTTTGAATGTATATGGCTATATTTTGAAATGCTTTGGTATTGAGATCTGTTGTATACGAATTGAATTAACAAAGGTGATGACCTTAGATTTGATTTGTTACTAAAGAGCCCCAATGTAATTTTTGCATCTGATTTGCTAAAATTGCGTTTTAGATTGGCCATGCACTTCACTCTTAATGCAGTGTTAGTTAGCTCTCTTGCACTCACGGAGTATTCTTAGGAATACTCACCCTTTCAAATTCTTATTGTGGTTTCAGGATAATTAGGACTCAACGTTTCTTTTGAAGATCGAGTCGGTGGCGTAGGCGGTGATCCCTACTGATAGAGGTACTTCTCACTACATGACGGGTCCCACTGGCATTGTCTCTGTTTATTGTCATTCCTCGTATCTTGTTTCTTATTTACTAACTCACTATTTGAATTTGATTTGGTTTTCGATTTAAAATACTTTTATCATCTCGGTTTTTGACGATTCCGCTTTTACTCTGATTTATAAACTCGGGTATTTCAAATTTATTCTATGTTCTCGTTTTTATTGTTTTTAATCTGATATTGACACTTCGTGTTGCTTCGGAGTGCGTGACCGGCCGTCACGTGTTTCGAGGTGACATGGCGGTTGTCCGTGCTCGACTTCCGGGTCGGGGTGTAACACCATTAATTAACAGAGTGAAATTAATATTGTCTATCAACAAGTGGTTGGTTCAAGTGGTTTGACACTTGTTCCCCTTAAGCATGGTCTCGGGTTCGAATCTTCTGAATGGAGAAAATCATTGTTGGGGGAGCTTTACCCCATAATGGGTCAACCCGACTCGAACAAGATTAACTTGTAAATATACCAAAAAAAATTAATATTGCCAAACTATTGTTAGGTGAGTAGGACTTTACACATTCATGCAAGTGAGATCCTAAATATAATGCATAACCTTTTGGTAATATTCTTAAATTAATACATGTGTGTTACCATGCGCTTGCGCGTAGGGCTGCAAATGAACATCTTCGATGAACGGTTTGTGAACAAGCTCGTTTATATTCGATTGGTTAGAAAATAAACGAGTCTGAAAAAGATTTTAGTGTTCGTTTAATAAACGAGCCGAGATTAAACAATGAGTGTTCAGGTCGTTTATGTTCACGAACATGCTTAATAAATGTTCATTTATGAGTTCATTTATTGTTCATTTAAATAGTTTAAAATTCATTTATAATTCGTTAAGATTAAAGAATATATACTATAGATTAATTTTGTACACTCTGAAAAAGACTCACGGCCCCTTTCAACTTTCAATCAGAGAGCTAATCGCCCTATTTTGGTCTTTTCTCACTTGGCTGATTACTGTAAAACCCTTCTAAACTTAATCCTTTTGTTTGATAAAGACTGTCTTTATGTGTCATTTTAACATTTTGGATTATTAATGATGTTCCCACCGTTTTCCCCTCCTTTTGGTGATTTACATATGGTTAATTACTCAAAAGTACCATGCAGCTCCCTCTGTCCTTTTATGTCATTGCATTAGTTTTGTTGGTGTGTAAACTAATTAATGTTGTTTCATTGTAGAAAAATATTAACGTTTTTTTTTTAAATTTTAAGATTTTTCAAAAGACAGAATTCTAAAATGCATATATTTGAAAAGATGACTTTTAAATTATTTGGTTTGGATACATAATTTGTAGAGATAAATCATAAACTATTCTAAAATTTTATAATAAACTTAAAGATTAATTATAGAAAAATAATATTAAAATGGGAAAATATGCAATATGGGTATCACTAGAATTGTAAAAATGTATAGATTTTATTAATAAAATGTGGGAGTGAAAAAATTTGTTTTAGGAATAAGTTTGTATCATGTAATCTATAAGAATAAAAATGGTATGAAGAATATGGAAAGTTAATAAATATAGGTGGTTAGTTAAAAAGACGAGGGTTTTTTTTAAAAAAAAAAAAACACCATTGGAGAAGGATTTTGAAGAGAGGTTTTGGGCCCTCTAAAAATCCCTCTCCAAATTCTTAGGAGATTTAAAAATCCAACTCTTTTCTTGCCAAACCAAGAATTCTATTTTTAGATTTTAAAAAATCTCTATTCAAATGAAAATCCTTCTTGAAAATTCTCATCTAAACACATTCTTAAGGATAAATCTGAAAAACAGAATCAATACACTTCTCTTTCACCATCATAATGCAATCATCAATCAAGTCTTCATCGTCCAAAGATAGGAGTAACATAACATTACTAAGTTCTCTAATCTCAACTTTAAGATCAGAAGCGGTGATAACAGAAATCACATCTTCAGATTTGGCCTCTGTCTTCAGAAGAATAACCACACTCTTATCCAGCCAACTACGATGATCATCTGGAATACAAACTTTCAGGTTGAGTTCCTTACTAGCTAAAGATCCATACTCTGAAACGAAATCCATCTTTTTAGATTTGACATCAATAAATCCCTCTTCGATTCTTGGTGAAGTGGCATTGTTATTTGACAAAATTGGCTTTTTCTTGGTTAAACTTATGAGCAGAATCCCTAATTAGATGTCCACCGTTAGCTAATTATGGTCTGTTTTACTTATATAACCCTATTTAATTCATCTAATTGACCATTATCTCAACCACCATATTTAACGCATGAGGGGAGGAGAAGGGTAGAAATGGAAAGAAAGCTTAAATTTGCTAAAAAGTTAGCAAAATAACTTTTTTTTTTATGTTTGTGATATGGTTAAAAAGGACATCTAAAAAGGGACAGAGGGAGTATGCAATCTCCCTGTTTGTATAAATGCAAAAATATTTCCCAAGGGTAATTGGATAGATTTAACAATTGCGACTGTAACGAAAAAACTATATAAGTTTTCTTATATAACCTTCGTGCCCCCACCCTGTAACAAAAGGATTGTAATGAAAAGTTCTCCGCAGCGCTAGCGCGGAGTAACCCTCTTGTATATAATTATATCCATTTAAAACCATTTAATTGTTTGTTTCTTTAGTGTGTACTAAGTCATTTAAAGCAACTTTTATTTTATTGATAAATTAATACTCCATATATTCGTGATCAACGTGTTCAATTAGTATTCATGAATCTGTTTGTTTATTGTTCACGAATAAGATCATTAATTAACCGAGCCGAACATACATGAAAATGAACATTGCATTTTATAAAGGGGATTACTAAATACCGCCCCCTTTTACTAGGCACTGCCCCCCCTTGGACTATTTTGCCCTTTCCTTCAAACTTCAAAATTTTCTATTCTCTCAAATTCTCTCAACCTTCAAACTTTCAAATCTCAATCATTCAAACAAAATAACATCAAAATTCATGGAGTAGCGACATCCGGGATGGGTAAAGGAATGTTCGGATTGAAAGTATGATTTTTTTTTAAAAAAAAAAAGAAAAAAACAAATATCTATTTATCATTAATCAAATATTAAAGTCCTCTTGCTAATATTGACCATACCCATTTAAACTAAATGAATTGTCCAATACTTATTAAAGAACAAAAAGGAAA